>CALYLW010000847.1:0-285531 GCA_944989445.1 Ampullaceana balthica
AAAAAAACACAATATTCCATCTTTAATAAGTTAGATATTTTAAAATCAATTTACGACACAGAGGCTCTCGTTTAGATTCACACGTGACGCCGTTTTCCAAGTTTTAGTAAATACGTTTGAAATTGTTGTATATATCCGTGTATTTTATACCAGTTTTAAATTCACTTACGAAAAAGTGGTTTCTTTGTTACTCTCAAAAGCTAAGAATGCTCTCAGTCTCATTGTACGCCAATCTGCTTGTTGAATGTGAACGTCGCTCATCTCATAATGTATTAGTACGGAATAAGACCAAATAAGGTTGCAAATACACGATTACTGTCACAGTAACTAAATTCGTATTCGAATACTTATGTTTGTTGGAGACGAGAAACGTAATTGAGGTGTTTTTTTTGTGTTTTTTTTTGGTGTTTTTTTTTGTGTTTTTTTTTGTGTTTTTTTGTGTTTTTTTGTTTTTTCTTTTTGCACATTATATTTTTTATAGAGAATATAATTATTTACACGTTGATAGAATGAAGCGATACTGAGTTATACGAAAGGAAAATCGGACGCTTTTCATTAAAAATCGTTAGATTGGGTTATAAATAATGTTGTTTACTCTGTGGTTTCCAAAATGGTGTCGTCCAAGGTCGTAAAAGTGGGCGTCCCTGTCATACGTACACTTATCCCAGCTGTCTGGCGTTCAAATAATGAGTGCCCAGCCATTTTTTGGGTCTTCATAGCTTTCAGCGCAGGGGGAGGGGGGAAGTTATATTCATTCAATGCCAGAGGTAACTGTTGCATTCAATGCCAGAGGTAACTGTTGCATTCAATGCCAGAGGTAACTGTTGCATTCAATGCCAGAGGTAACTGTTGCATTCAATGCCAGAGGTAACTGTTGCATTCAATGCCAGAGGTAACGAATGCCTTATCTATTTCATGAGCATCTCAATGACCTTAAAAAACTTTAAGGACTAAAATTATCGCGCCTGCAGTCTCAAGACTACAACCCATAATACCAGCGCTTTTTTTTATGGGACCAAGTATCAATACACTATTGGGCGGCGAAGCGGCACGGAGGGAACGCTCTTCTTGGAAAGTACGCCTATTTACCTTCAACCAACCGGACAGGCGAGGGCAGTCGTAATGTGGATCTACCCATCGAAGAAGTGGTTCTGCATAGGCGTCGCCTTGAATAGCAAACCTGGAGTTGTGCACCGCGGCTATTCCATAAAGCTGCCATTCAGATTATTTACGGTCTTGAAATCCTCCCCCTCCCCCTCCACCGCACAAACCCTAGGGTGTAGTTCTACGGCCATTCACGATATCCATTCTCTAAAACCACCACCCCACCACAAACAAAACCCCCACAAACACACACCCTATAACAACCCCCCCCCTAAACACCCCCCCACAACAAATACCCACCCAACACACACCCCAAAACCCCCCCACCCCCCACCCAAAACCCCCCACCCAACCCAAAACCCCCCCCACCCCAACCCAAAACCCCCCCCCCACCCAACCAAAACCCCCCCCACCCCAAACCCACACCCCCCCCCCCCCCCCCCCCCCCACACCCCCCCCCCCCCCCCCCCCCCCCCCCCCCCCCCCCCCCCCCCCCCCACCCCCCCCCCCCACCCCCCCCCCCCCACCCCCCCCCCCCCCACCCACCCCCCCCACCCCCCCCCCCCCACCCCCCCCCCCCCCCCCCCCCCCCCCCCCCCCCCCCCCCCCCCCCACCCCCCCCCCCCCCCCCCCCCCCCCCCCCCACCCCCCCCCCCCCCCCCCCCCCCCCACCCCCCCCCCCCCCCCCCCCACCACCCCCACACCCCCCACACCCACACACACACCCCACCACCCCACCCACACCCCCCCACCCCCACACACCCACCCCACACCCCCCACACCCCACCCCCCAACCACCCCCCCACCCCCCACCCCCAAACCCCCCCCACCACCCCACACCCCCCCCCACACCCCACCCCCCCACACACCACCCCCCACACACCCCCCCCCCACACCCCCCCCACCCCACACCCCCACCCCCACACACACCCCCCCACCCCCCACCCCCCCCCACACCCCCCCACACACACACACCCCCCACACACACCCCCACCCCCACCCCCCCCACACCCCACACCCCACCCCACACCCCACCCACACCCCACCCCCCCACCCCCACCACCCCACACCCCACCACCCCACACACCCAACACCCACCACCCCACCCCACCCCCCCACACCCCCCCCCCCCCCCACCCCCCCCCCACACCCCCCACCCCCCCCCCCCCCACCACCCCCCCCCCCCCCCCCCCCCCCCACCCCCCCCACCCACACACCCCCCCCCCCCCCACCCACCCCCCCCCCACCCACCCACCCCCCCCCCCCCCCCCCCCCCCCCCCCCCCACCCACTCCCCCCCCCCCCCCCCACCCCCCCCCACCACCACTCTCACCCACTCACACCTCCCCCCCCCCCCCCCCCCCCCACCCCCCCCCCACACATATACTACCACCAAACATCCCCACCCCCACCCCCCCCCCCCCCCCCCATATACTACCCCACCCCCCCCCCCCCCTACTATATGTACACACAAATTATTAAGATTCAAGTATATCTATTATTTATTTAAATCTATGTATATTCAGCATTTATTAAATTAATTCTTATCCCCCTCCCCCTTATAGAGTTCTTATTTAAACCCCTCACTTGCCGTCCATAAGAGTAGAGATATAGCCTCGCCCCCATAAAGTGTGTGATCGTCCTCATGTACCCGCAATTGTACCCCCCACGCAATCTGCTATGTATTGATCAGTGCGGAGAAGGTAGTCGGTTTGTGTGAGTGTATTTTAACTATAATGAATTATTATTTTCGACATTGACCGTTGATGCACATTGTATGCCGGGTTCGACTTCGTCGGGACGGCTTGTTGAAGGGGGAGTTTACAAAGTCATGTGAGAGGTTACAATATGCCATCCCCCCACACCCACCAACGGTGGCGGCGGAACCGGAGGTAAAGATGGCGGAAGGCGGAACGTCCTCCTTGGACGGGCCATTGGTGTTTCCTTGTGCTCCCGTCGGTCTCGTGCGTTAAATATTTTAAAAAAAAAAAAAAAAAAAAAAAGAAAAAAGAAAAAAAAAGAAAAAAGAAATCTTTTGAACTCTCCTAACTAAATTCTCTCTAAAGATTATCCCGCTTCCTTCCTACTTTATTTGACCATTTTGCCTTCACTGCCCTAATCTTATAAAAAAAAATGTTACAAAATATATTCTAGTTTAGCTCAGTTATTCGCGCTTGAGCTAGAATAAAAATAATAAAGAAATTCGAAAGAAATAAAAACAAAACCACGTTATTTAAAAAGAAAATTAATTTAAATAAAAAATAAATTAAAAAAAAGGTAAAATAATAAAAAAACAAAGTCTTTTGACTAATAAATCACTTTTTATTTATGAGTTCATAACTAACATATTGTTTATATTCCAAACGCGAATGAGCATTTACAGACGGACTGTCACCGAGGGTGATTTTTGTCCCTTTTCCCCTTTGTCTTTTTTTACGGGGGATGGGATGATGAATGGGATTGAGTCGTCTGTGTGAGGGGGGTCTTGTGTTTTTTTTGGGGGTGTTTTGGTCGGCACCACAACGGGGACGGTCTGTCTTCGAACAACCCGTCTACCTAAGCGTCTTCCGTCTCTCAAACTCAATCAAACTCACGTGGGAAAAAAAAAAAAAAAAAAAAAGAAAAAAAAAAAAAAGAAAAAAAAACTAAAATAAAAAAAAAAAAAAAAAAAAAAAAAAAAAAAAAAAAAAATAAAAAAAAAAAAAAAAAAAAAAAAAAAAAAAAAAACAAAAAACAAAAAAAAAAAAAAAAATAAAAAAAAGAAATAATAAAATAAAAAAAAAAAAAAATAAAAAAAAAAAAAAAAAAAAAAAAAAAAAAAAAATAAAAAAAAAAAAAAAAAATAAAATAAAAAAAAATAAAAAAAGGAAAAAAATAACAAAAAAAAAAAAAAAAAAAAAAAAAAGAAAAATAAAATAAAAAAAAAAAAAAAGAAAAAAAAAAAAAAAAAAAAAAAAAAAAAAAAAAAAATAAATAAAAAAAAAAAAAAAAAATAATAAATAAAAAAAAAAATATTAAAAAAAAGAATAAAAAAAAATAAAAAAAAAAATAAAAAAAAAAAAAATAAATAAAATAAAAAAAAATATAAAAAAAAAAAAAAAAAAGAAAAAAAAAAAAAAAAAAAAATAAATAAAAAAAAAAAAAAAAAAAAAAAAAAAAAAAAAAAAAAAATTAAAAAAAAACAAAAAAAAAAAAAAAAAAAAAAAAAAAAATAAAAACAAATTAAAAAAAAAAAAAAAGGAAAAAAAACAATATCAAAACAGGTGGATATTTGTAAGTTACATTACGTTTAATTAACGTTATATAAGGTATATTTTATAAATAAAACTAAAAATGCCATAAATTTAATTACGGTACGTTCGATCGATCTGAAAGTTTGATCGATGCATTGTTAGGTGAGACGGGGTCCGTGTGCCCCCCACCAATAATTCAACCACCACCAAATCTTCAGGCTTCTTTTGATCGAGGAGGGTGGGAGGAGGGGAATCACGGGTGAAGGAAATAAGTGAGAGGTGAAAGAGTCAGTTGTCATTTTAAGTCATTTTTTAAATCCCTTCTATATTAAATTCACGGGCCCCGTTCCGGCCCGTTTCTCTCTCCTCTCTGTCTCTCTCTCATCATCTCATGGGCTCGGCGTGGCGGAAGAAAAGAGGAGCGGGAAGAAGGAGAAAAACAAAAGTCCGGAAAATGACCCCACTTCAATGATTCCGATCGAACTGAATTTGGCACCGGACCCGTTCTCGTCATTTACTAACAATGCATCGTATCGTCTCAAAATTTCATCGATCGAATCGTACCCGCGCGTGTAATTTAATTTTATTGCCATTTATTTTATTTTTTAGTTGTATCCTTATATGGAGGTATTTGTAATTTAAAATTCACGCGACGATTTTTATTTTGTTATTGTTTTTTTTTTTTTTTTTTTTTTTTTTGGCCACAGTGAAAAAGTTGTTTTGAGCACATTGAGGCTGGCATAGCATTTGGTGTTTGAGAAAAGTGAAATGGAGAAAAAAGAGTTGTGGAGCCCATTTATTTTTATTTGAGCATTGAGAGCGGCGACCCAGCGAAGAAGCGAAAAATTCCGCCAGCCGAAACGATACCGTGTGCTGGTGCGCGTTGTTGCGTGCGCTTTTGTTTGGACTTTTTACGTCCGTGTGTTTGTCAGTTTGGTAGGGGCACTCTGCTCCTGAGCTCGGTTTTCAAGCGAAAAATCGCGGGTTGTGGACCTCCTCCTGTATTGTCACAGCTCCCCCGCCGGCACCCCCACCAATGTCCCCCGCCGGAGACCCTCCCCCCCGGAGGGTTATGAAGCAAAGATAAGCAAACTTATTTGTATGTTGTTGGTGTGGTGTTTTTTTTGTTGTGCGTTTTTTATTTTGTTTTTGTTTTTTTTTTTATTATTTTTTTGGTTTTTTTTTTTTTTTTATTAAAGAACAGATCAGTCTGTAAAATTTTGGGAAAAATAAATAATCATTTACGTTTAGTGTTATGTTCTCATATTGTTTCCTCATATATAATTATAAGGGATTTTTATAGTCAAAATTTGGTTTTTACTGGTTTTTATATTATTTAAATTCCCTTCTTCTATTAACTTTTGCGCGGCCGTCTCTCTCTCTCTCTCTCTCTCTGTCTTGGGCCTCGGCGGGGGGCACTGGGAGCGGAGAAAAAGAAAAACAGAATAGTCAAAAATGACCACTTTCCATGATCCGATATCGAACTGAAATTTGGCACACGGACCCGTCTTACCTAACAATGCATCGTATCAAAATTTCAGATCGATCGAACGTACCGTAATTAAATTAATGCATTTTTAGTTTATCCTTATATGAGGTATGTATTTAAATTCACGATTTGTTATTGTTTTTTTGCCACGTGAAAGTTGTTGAGCATTGAGGCGACCCAACGAAACGACGCGGTGTGCGCTTTTGTTTACATTTTACGTGTCACTCTGAGCTCGGTCATAAGGTTGTATGATAATAGTATCGGAACTATTAATTTTAGTATCATGTTTACGGTTCGAAAAATCGCATATTAATGAGTCTTACGGATAGTCAGTAGTTAGTTTTACAGTGCTTTGGAATGTTCCCTTATAAGAACCTGTACGAACACATGTTGGATGTAAGAGGGTTGTAAGGTAAGAATGTAGTTCCACTAGGGGAGGCCTTCTTGCGTAGTCTTAGTGTTAGAAGACAGTGCACTGTACAGGATTGGAGGGTCTCAAGGAGCCGTACGCTATAATACCTGGGTCTATACAGGTAGTTAGATATAATTGGTAAGTGTACTGTTGAAGCGAAACTAAGTAAAATTATTTAGTGAAGGCAATGTTCCTAAAATTAGAGTTTTTTAGTACTGCAATAGTTGTTAATTATGTTTTGCTTGCGACATTTAAGTTCAAACGGGGCGAGTGGGAGTATTTGCCTGATTGCGTGTGTTGTACTTTTGTTTTCCATCATTTCGTGAATGTTTCGATGACATGTTTACATTGTCCGTGTGCGACTGGTAATGATTGGTAGGGTTAGACATCAAACAAAACTGTGGAGTACCGGGAGAGTAGTTAATAACATACGACCACACTGATCGTGTACACACCTCTTAGCAGTCGCTCCCTGTGATTGCTCCTCGTTGTGATGTATGTTATTACACACATGTGGCGTTGAAGTTCTATTGTTCTGTGGAGTGAACCACCCCAGTATTACAATCAGCAGTGTGTTGGGGGGTGACTACTCACGTGTGAGGAGTTTATTGTTTTTTGACTTGTTAGGTTAAAACACACCAGATTATAATCTTGTATCATCCGGTGTGTAGGGCTGTCACTCGCTATGTGTTCAGAATAGCGTGCGAAGGGAGATAGGTGTGTTTAAGGTGATATTTGACTATTATATTAACTTGTTATACAAGATTAAAGATAGGAAGTAAGTGAAATAAAATTACAGCTGTGAAATTACAAACGGTAACCATGATATGGGCTATCCGAGAGTGTGTTATATGTTTATGTTATGTTTGGTTATGAGTGATAACCAGGCAGTTGAGTGAATACAAACAGAGGGTGAAAATGAAAAGTCTTTGTTTGTGAATGTAGTGAGGTGAGGTGGCAGAGAATAATCTAGTGTAGTGTTATGGTGAGAGGAAAATGCCGGAATAAAGCGTAGAACTAGGTGGGTGGCTCTACGACCATGTAAGAGTTGTGACTACTATAACTAGAAATACTTAAGTAAAACTTAGCCAATGAGACAGAAAAAAATCAGGACAAGAATTATAATGTTGAAAGACTCATAAATCAAATGTGTGGGTTTTTCTTAGTTCATTGTTTCCAGATAGGGCAGTTAGGCGTCTAGCACATCAAAGGGTAGCCGGAAGGTGAAGGGGTTAAACGTGCTTGTAATGGGTGGAGAAAGGTGATCGATGTATGGTTGCTTTATAATCGTACGGGTATGATGCTGTAGTGCATGTGGGATCGGTGACCAGGGACTATAATCCCATTACTGAGTGAAATGTAATGATACATGTTAGAGATGATGTGATTCACCAACTAGTTGATTCTTCATAAGTACCATGAAGGTGATAGTATATAAGTGCGCGGTCAAAGGTGAAGGTTTGGTTACAGATGAGTTCCTTGAATAAGAATGGGGGTTGTTTATTTTGAAGTAAATTGTCAGTAAAAGAGTTTTGTTTGCAAATACAGTGTGGGAGAATGAGTGTCTTAAGTTGAAAAAAACGAATTATTTGTTAAATTCAGTTGATGATGGATAGTTATTTTGTACAGTGACAAGCTTTGCTATCGTTTTTCCTAAATTGAAAGGAAATGTCCAGGGGGTAAGTAGCCTATAGGTAATTCGGTGCTTATTATTATAACTTTATAAAAATTACCGCAAAAGCTTAACCTATAAAATATAACTATTTGGTGTGTTGTGTAGAGTTAGTTTAACACATGGAATAAAAAAAGAGCAGTGAAAGGCTCAAACAAGATAGATTAGTATCTGTAGTCAATTGTAAATTTCGCTCTAGAAGATGATCGAGTTTGTTATCGTCTATAGCTGATGATGTGTAAATTTTAGAAACTAGTGCAGAAAATGGCTTAGAGTTGAGAGTAGTGTTGTTATATCTATGATGAAATTAAATATCTTGAAAGGTTTAATCCTATTTGGGGGGTGTTGGGGGGGGGTGTCAGGTAATGATGAATAAATGAAATTACGGGCGTAGAACCTTGTGAAATGAAGTAGATGTAGTTATACTACCGATAACCAAAACCACAACACCAACTCCTACCGAAACACACCTCCCACACTACCTGCACACAACCCTACGGAACCATCTACCCCGTTCATTTCACACTCCACACATCACGCACAACATCCACCATCGGGGCCCCCACAACGACCACCTCAACGACGACACAGTACATATAACAGCGCACCGTGGAACAACAAAATTATCCAAGACTTGAACTTATGCAATTATAAACGGTCATACAGGCGTAACAACAGCCGCGCAAGAGCAAAACAACACACCACACACATAAAACAACGTAGCGAATACATAAAAATGCGCGAAAATACCTACACAATACGGCTCCACACAACAAAAAGTGTATTACACATACACCTTCTACATACAAATATAAATAAACGCATAAAGAGGTGTAGGCCAAAAGAAATGGAATTCCAGCGTGCAGACACATTAGAACAAACATAGTCTTAAGATAAACAAAAACCCAGATACAACAACACCAAGCACAGGAAACACAATACTCACAAGTGTCCGCAATAATAAATCCAGAATAGTCAAAGGCACACAAAGTAAACAGACTTGCAACAGTAAAACACATAAATACAAAAAAACAATAGCTACAACGTATAACCAAAAAACCAAACCTAAAAAACAATATAGAATAAACAGTAAAAAAAAAGATAAGAGTACAAAAACAATAAAAAAACAAAAACAAAAAAAAAAAAATAAACAACAACAAAAAAGCTAAAAAAGAAAGATAAACACAACAAAAATATTAATAAAAGAACATACAAAAGTTATAAGGCGTGTTTACAATATACTTAAAGCAACAAAAAACAAAAAAAGGGAGGAAAAACAGAAGGAACAAGTTAGTATAAACAACTCGGACCGCCAAACATAAAAAAAAAAAGGCATCCATGATTAGATAGCGTTAACTCAGAAATATGACACAAAAAATCGCAACATTATGATAAACGATATGATGCGCTAACTAGGCAATAAATTAGGAATTTACATATTATCAAATGACAAAAGTATGTTTGAAAAATTAAGTAGTGCAAATTAAAGAGCTCAAAAAAGTAAAAAAACTAGACACAAACAAGACATCATATTGGAGACAACAATGAAGCCAATCAAATTAATGGTTAAACTGAAAAAGATCGGAGTGCAGAAATGTTCAAGTATGAAATTAACACATAAACAGTGAACACCGTACAGACAAAAAAACAAACATACTCAACACGCATCAACAAAGTTAAACCACAAAGAACAACAAACAAAAGATACAGAGACAAGTAAAACCACACAAGGTGAGAAAAAAATAGTTCCTTAACAGTATATCACTTACAATACTCAGTTCAAAGATACAACGATATTTGATTATATAATGCACAAGCACGATCAGAAAACGATTGTTGTCCTAAAAAACAACGTTGTATTGACAAGAAATAACAAATTAAATGGTGATTAAACAGAAAGATCAAGGCATTAAACAGTTAAAAAGAAAGTATATAAAGATAAAAATGTACAAATAAACAAAAAGTTGAGAAGTAGTAAGTAAAATTTATAAAGTATAGTGAAAGAAAAGAACGAGAATGTAGAACTCTATAAAAATACTGGACAGTGAAAAAATAATATAAATTGTGCTATGTTATAAAAAAAAGAACGCAGTTAAGTCGAGAAATGTAAAGTCAGTATAGTTGACTAGTATCGCGCGCGTGCAAAATGCTTAGACTAGTAAAGTACCTCAATTCAAATTCGAAAACAAATGAAATGAAAAATTTAACATCAAAGAATAATTCAATAACTGAACCCGTAATAATTCAATAGACACGAGTATACAATATAGTTTATTAAGGAGATGAGTCATATATAGTCAGTCAATCCCATGATTAAATTTATGAACTGTGTAAGAACAAAAAGTGCATAAGTTGAACTGTTTTCGATCAAAACATATAAATTATCAGTAAAAACAATATATATAACAAAAATCGAATGTACTGGTATCAACTAAACAGATAGGAACATCGACTAGTTGGTGATGTGCGAGGACCGTAGAAAAAGTTAAGTAAGAATAACACGAATGAAGTAGGGAATGTTCATGTCGGATCTATACCAACCTAATATATACAAGTTAACAGACACCAGAAGAAACTGGGCAACAACCTAATAAAGTAAACTAAGAATTTATATCACAATATTATATGACAAAAAGATGGTGGTAGTGAAAAAAAAAAAATGTATGAACAAGAAACGCAAATTTCAAAAAGATAAAATAGTATAGACGTAAAAATATACATCTACGTGACAGACAGACGAAAAGTGTCAAATGTAGATAGGCTATAAAAATTAGCAAAAAATTTAAACAAAAAAAAAAAAATCTAAAAAGTGGCTGAATAATTCTAGAACAGTGATTAAAAAATGTATTTTATATATGAACACATAAACAAAGTGTCCCAGAAAAGAAAAAAACATAAAAAGAAAAATAGATGGATGAAGAAACAGAGAAGCAACAGAAAGACAAACAGAAAGACAAAAGAAAAAGTAGTGTGAAAGAAAAAAAATGGAAAGATGAAACAAAAAAAGAAACGTGACCAAACAAATAGTGATCCAAAAAAAAAAAAAGTTAAATTAGGTGAACAAGAAAAAGAGACAAAAAAAAATAAAAGAGTGAAGTTAGTCGAAAAAAAAAAGAAAAAAAAAAAAGAAAGATGAAAGTTAAGAAAAGAATGGGAAGTTCTGGGTGGTGTATTGCGTTTTTTTATTTCGAGGGTTGTGTGTTGGTTAGTTAGTGGGTAGGTTAAGGAGGTTGGTGGGATCTACACCGAAATATAATTTCTGCTTGAGTGAGAAAGATGTTTGTTTGGATTTTGGCGATTGTGTGGATGTGTGTTTTGTGAGAGAGGTGTTGGGTGGAGTTGGTTCTTTGAGTTTTTGTGGTTCTATTTCGGGTGCTTTCGTTTGTTTAGGTAGTGATTGGTGTTTTTAGTTTGAGGTTGTCGAGTGAGAGTGAGAGTTGATTGTCTTTGAAAGGTTGGTTTGGTTTGAGTGTTGTTGTTTTTATTTGGGGGAGGTGGATGGGGGTGGGAGCGGTGTTGTGATGGAGTTATGAGAGATATGGGGGTGGGGGGAGGGGGTTGGGGGGGGTGTGGGAAAGGGAGTTTTTAGGGTGAGGTGAATTACGGTTTTTGTTTTTTGTGGTGTACTGTTTGTGTGAGTGTATTATGCTCAGAGTGCTTACGTTAGTGGAGTTACTTGGTTGACCAGTATTCGAGAGCGTTTTTGTTAGAAGTTGAGTAGGGTTTTAGATATTGATTATGCTTGGATTTTCTTTGTTTAGTAGATTGGAGTTTTTTTGCGTTTTGTTTTTGTTCTGTTTTACGTTTTTAATTTGAGAGGTTTTGAGTTTTATTTACTTTTATTATTTTTTAACCACAATTTAAGTTTAAGAAAGAATTTTGTTTTTTAGAATAACTGTTGCGGGATGGTCGCCCCTGCGAACGTGGGAATAGGAAAAGACGTTGTGTGTGACCGGGTTGGACCATGGCGGGTTAAGAGTGATCCTAACTGTCGTAGCGTAAAAGGCTGTCCCCCCCTGACCACCCACCCCCCTGCCACCCTAGGGGGGGAGTAGGGGAGAAGTAGGAAAAAAGCCAAACATTGTGTTTTAAGACAGATTCAGTCTGTAAATGTTTGCAAATAATCAATACTGTTAGTTATGTCTCATATATAAGGGATTTATAGTCAAAAACTTTGTTTTTACGGGGTTTGTTTTATTAAATCCCTTATATTAACTTCGCGGCCGTCTCTCTCTCTCTCTCTCTCGTCTCTGGGCTCGGCGGGCGGAAAAACAGAAGTCAAAAATGACCCACTTCCCATGATCCGATCGAACTGAAATTTGGCACACGGACCCGTCTGACCTAACAATGCATCGTATCAAAATTTCAGATCGATCGAACGTACCGTAATTAAATTAATGCATTTTTAGTTTATCCTTATATGAGGTATGTAATTTAAATTCACGTTTTTGTTTTTGTTTTTTTTCTTCCATTCCACGTGAGTTTGAGTTGACGCCGACCGTCGAGCCGACACCCCCTCACGTCCCACCCCCATTTTTTAAAGACAAGGGTCACATCACTCGGTCAGTCTGTCAATGTTTTTCCCCTCTCCCCCTCCCACCCACCCCTCCCCCTCCCACACCTCAGGGTTATGAAGCAAACTTGAGTTAAGACAGATTCAGTCTGTAAATGTTTGAAAATAATCAATACTGTTAGTTATGTCTCATATATAACGGGATTTATAGTCAAAAACTTTGTTTTTACGGGTTTGTTTTTTTAAATCCCTTATATTAACTTCGCGGCCGTCTCTGTCTCTCTCTCTGTCTGTCTTGGGCGGGCGGGCGGAAAAACAAAAGTCAAAAAATGACCCACTTCCCGTGATCCGATCGAGCTGAAAACTTTGTTTTTACGGGTTTTGTTTTATTTACTTCTAATTTTTCGCCCGCCCACAGACAGACAGACAGAGATACAGAGAGACAGAGACGCCGGTGAAGTTAATATAAGGGATTTAAAAAACAAACCAGTAAAAACAAAGTTTTTGACTATAAAATCCCTTATATATGAGACATAACTAAAGTATTGATTATTTTCAAACATTTACAGACTGAATCTGTCTTAACTCAACTTTGCATCATAACCCTAGTGAGGGGGAGGGTGGGAGGGAGAGGGGTAAAATTATGGTACACCGATTCGCTTGACCGAGCTCAGAGTGACACGTAAAATGTAAACAAAAGCGCCCGTCGCTTCGTTGGGTCGCCTCAATGCGTCAGCTCAAAATTTCACGTGGGAAAAAAACAATAACAAACCGTGAATTTAAATTACATACCTCATATAAGGATAAACTAAAAATGCATTAATTTATTTACGGTACGTTCGATTGATCTGAAATTTTGATACGAGGCATTGTTAGGTCAGACGGGTCCGTGTGCCAAATTTCAGTTCGATCGGATCATGGGAAGTGGGTCATTTTTGACTTCTGTTTTTCCGCCCGCCGAGCCCAAGACAGAGAGAGACGGCCGCGAAGTTAATATAAGGGATTTAAAAACCTTAAACGCCCAAGTCTTGCCTTCAGACAGACCTTGCAACCCAAGCAGACGTTTTGGGGTCAGGTCACCTCGTTCCTTGCAGGCGTCGACCGTTATCTTTACACCGTCAGTGCTGTGGGCGTGTATGACAGAGGAGACAAACTTATCACTCTCATGGACACCAATACAAATAGGGGGGGCCTCTTCACTAGTATCCAGGGGCGTCTTCTTCTTTATATATTCTGTTCAAGTGTGGGGGGGGGGTTGGGTTGGGGTTGGTTTTTTTGGTATTTTTTTTTCTCTTTATACCTCAGTTGGAGGTTGCGTATAATAGGCTAAATCAAAATTGCACAAATAAATCCGTATAGTATCAAAAAGGTCTGATTTGTGATTTATCTGAACATGTGATTTATCTGAGTATGTGATTTATCTGAATATGTGATTTATCTGAGTATGTGATTTATCTGAGCTTGCAATGCTTTATTGCAGGATGTGGTATTTTTCTATCTCTGAAATACGATTTGAGTGCATACAAATTGGCGAGTTGAGCTAAAGTCTTGAAAGAAAAACCAATGCGTGCTACAAACCACTAATTGTCGCAATATTTCAATCCTCCTTGACGTATGCAGTATTTCTTACAAAACTTCTTGTATGCAGTATTTCACACAAACCTTTATGTACGCAGTATTTCACACCAACCAAGATGTACGCAGTATTTCATGCAACTCTCCGTGTGCGCACATGATTGCGCATGGATTACATTTTCAGACATGCTGAGACGTTGCGCTCCTGTACTTTCTACACAATGCGTTCAAACAGTGCTAGGTTTTGATATTTCTGTGCGCAGTTTTTGTTAAGACCGTTGCATTTCCAAACATATATGTTAAATGAAAGCTTTTGGGATGCGAGTTTTGTGCGGTAATACGGCCATGTTTGTCATGAGTGTCTGTAGGTCACTCACCACGCTTCCTGTGTTACACCCCCGTGTTAGTTAATATCTCTGATGACGGGGATTTTATTAGCTTCATGACGAATGTTTGGTAAAAGCTGAAGTGTTTTAGATATTGAAGGCTGTCAATATTGATGAAAAAGCTGCCCGGTTAGCAGTCCAAATTTTTGAACGGGTATCCGGGTGCCCGTTCGAAACGCTGCACAATTTTTCTCCATCATGACCGCTATACAAAGCAATGCAACCTAGCCACCATCCAAGCGCTTTGTTTGACACAGTAGCCAATGACATGCTTTCAGAAACACTTTATTGTAAATTGTATAGCCCTACAAACTTTAATAACTGCTGTAAATGCATTCGTCCTACTCATAAACTAAAACAACCGTATTACTAATAACACAAAACACCATTTTCTTTCATCCCCAGCCCCTTTAGCGCTGCGGTCGTATTTTCATTGATTCTTTCAAAGACCCGAAATCGTTTTTGGTTATCATATTTTTTGTTTCGTGTTCAGAGAAAAAAGATACATGAAAATACATTGTAGTTTGTCAACACCTTATTTTATTTCACGGGGACAGATATTTATTCTTAAGCGTTTTCGTGTTAAGCGTATTTTACAGCATTTATTTCAAACTAAAAGTACAAATTTGATCAATTGTTAGCAAGCGGCAATTTGAATACAGACGAGCCACAAGCCGCAGTTTTGAAACCGTTGCTATGAACATAGCAGTCAAATTTTCACGGGTAGCAATTTTACTACCCGGGTAATTGCATGGCAACGGGTATCCAGGTTCCGGGTCGCAGGTTGACATTCCTAGTTCGATGTGGGTCACATTCTTGTTTTAAGTTCGATTTAAACATTTCTTTTCATGGTATGGTAGGGATTGCGGTGATTACCCTCAGAAAATTGTAATAAATTCAAACATTCTTTAAGACGTTAAACTCAATTTAAAATAAAATTTTAAAAACATCAATGTCATCATTTTCTGCGATCCTGTCTGTGACATAGGATACAAACAAAGGCTTTATGTGCTTTTTAACATCCTTTATATTAACTTGTGGTGTCTGCTTGCGTGCACCCTTGATTGCTTGTCGCCAAAACTTTGGATCGATTTTTATCCCTCTTCCTCATAAACTAGCGAGCTGAAATTTAGCAGGCAGTTTGGTGGCGATTAAAAAAACTATGTATCAAAATTTCAGATCGATCACATGTACCGTAATTGAATTATTGATTTTTTAGATTATTTTATTTATTCCTATGTATCATGTTATTTTTTGAGATAGAGTGTAAGGGTGCGCATTATATTGAACAACCTATCTGTCACGCAATTAGTAGCGTATTTTATTGACAACACTTTTTATAAACATATTCCTGATCATTGCGCATTATATTAAACACTAGCGTACCCCAGTCAAAAATGACGGAAGTTTTCAGCTGAAATCTATTTATTTTATTTAAAAATGCACTTTTTTAGGGCACCTACGGCGCCGACCTTTTTCAAAAGCCAAACTAACTTGTCCTTGTTTGATAAATACGAAATATTAAACTTTCTGAAATGTACACAAAGTATTTTATAATAGGGGTTGTAGGGCGCCTACGGCGCCCCCTTTCTTTTTTGGTTTTATAATTAACCATCATCAAATCCTCATTTTACATTGATCCCTTTTCCAAAATTAAAATATGAGCGAAAACAATGACGCCATATAATATATTTTTACAACGCATATTTAATTTGCACACCTTTTGATGCTTTGGTGCAGTAATTTGGTTTTCCATGCTTTCTAAAATTAGTAGCGCCAGGACAGACTGACTGACTTGCGTGACTATTGCAAATTATATAGTTTTACTAGCGTACACCCGTCAAAAATGACGGAAGTTTTCAGCTGAAATCTATTTATTTTATAAAAAATGCACTTTTTGTCGTTGCCTACGGCGCCGACCTTTTTCAAAAGCCCAACTAACTTGTCCTTGTTTGATAAATAAGAAATATTAAACTTTCTGAAATGTACACAAAGTATTTTATAATAGGGGTTTTAGGCAGAGCCGTCTTTACACCATTTGGGTTCCCCGGACAAAGAAATAGTAAGGGGCCCCTACCCTTAAGTAATAAAATATAAATTAACATAATATATATAAATAAATATATTCCCATGGTGCCCCTATGCTCGTTGGCCCCCGGGCAAATGCCCAACGGGCCTATGCGTTAAGACGGCCCTGGTTGTAGGGCGCCTACGGTGCCCCCTTTGTTTTTTTATTTTATAATTAACCATCATCAAATCCTCTTTTTACATTGATCCCTTTTCGAAAATTAAAATATGAGCGAAAACAATTACGTCATATAATATTTTTTACAGCACATCTTTAATTTGCACACCTTTGGATGCATCGGTGCAGTAATTTGGTTTTCCCTGCTTTCTAAAATTAGTAGCGTCAGGATAGACTGACTTGCGTGAGATTGCAAATTATATAGTTTTATGTTTTACGACACAACTAGAAATTTGTATGTTTAGATGGTCTTGCGCTGCGTATGATAATGAACATTCTTTTAGTTACGTCTCATACATAAAGGATTTATAGTGAAAAACTTGTTTTTTTACGTTTTTTTTAAATTTTACTAATATACTTTTCTGATGTAACACTATACAAGTTTTTTTTTATCCGAGTGTTGTTACAACAGTAGACACTATTTTAATACAATGTCGTCATAGTTTTTGTTATTTTGGTAATTAAATAACAATAAAACATTTCTTTAATGAGAAACGTAGTTAATAAGCAACGTACAATAATTAAATGCCATAGTTAGGATGTGAATGTTTTGTAATGACTGCTTTGATAATTCAATGTTCGCCAACATTTTTATGTGCAGTGCTGTGATCCAAGCTGCTTGCTGGGAACTGCGCTATATACGTTTAATATAAAATGTTTATTATTTTATTTGTTAAATAATATTCAACAAATAATTGAGATATGTGAATACGACTTTAAAAAAGCAACAAAGAATATATGTTATATATTATTGATATATATAATATACTCCAACTTTATTGTTGTATAAATAGATACAATGATGTTTAGTAAGGAATATCGTTTAGTATTTATGGCTAAATGTATAATTATGATATTTTATGTGTTAAGAAAAGGCATTTCATAAAATCACAGAATGGTCTAATAAAACTTGATTCAAAATTAGAATCGTCTTTCTAAATTTATAACGTTGACTACATCAATGTCTTTTAACATTGTGCTTTGAATGAGGGTACCAAAAGAAGAATTCCCTGTTAGAACGCAATAATCTTCGAATAGAAGGAGCGTCTGTAACAGATAAGATAATATTCTAAACACCAGTGTGACGTTACCAGTGTCCAGCTGTCTACTGAGTTGTGTTTTTATAAACCAGCGTCAGGTCAATGCCAGGCTTGGGGCTGTACCACGGTCTCCAGGTCTTGATCCGTTCTCTGATGTCCGGGAAGAATAGCAACGACAGAGGGGTGAAGATAGTTTTAGTCATGGAAAATACATGAGCCGTGAAAGTAAAAATCAACCTGAATGAGAGAAGAAAAAAGCGAAACAATTTTTAAATCGTTTATATTAACTCGTAGCGTCTGTTTGTCTGTCTGTAAACATTTACATGATGCAAGTCTGTCACGCGGTGCGTATTATATTGAACATATTCAATACTTTTAGTTATGTCTCATATATCAAGGATTTATAGTCAAAAACATTGATTTTTACAGATTTTTTTTTAAAGAAGAAATTTAGGAATCTACTTAAATAATTGGAATATAATAAAATTGAAATAATTGGTTCGTCTTAAGAAAGATTATAAGAAGAATTTTACCGACAGTTATTTTTTCTCTCTAGCTTTTTCAGCCTTCAGCAGTATTTCTTCACGGTTCACCGTTCGCGGCATCGCATAAGTGTATATTTGGTTTTAAGAGTTGTTTTGTTTTCCATGAAATTTTTTCGTCATGCTCTTTTTAAGGAGGTATTTAAAAAATGACAAAAGCTATACGTTAATCATACCGTAAGAAGTACAAAAGGAGAACAAAGGTATAAGTTAAACATACTCTTAAGAGAGCAATGCAGTATAAGATAAGCATACCATTTGATAGGATTATATTCAAAGAGGTCGAATATGGTGAACATCATGAGAAAGTCACAGACCAGCGTCATGACAACGGCAGCCGTGTATCCGTAGTGTTGGTCAATTTCTGGCCCTTGATTAGTAAGCTCGACTTGCGTCCCGCTAGAAAAGCCTCTCGTGAATCGCCGCCGCCGCAGTACAAGAGCCGTCACCAGGAGGACTCCGGCAATTAGCAGAGGCACCGTCGTGTCGAGCCACCAGATGATGCGCAAGGAATCAATGGTTATAATGATGCAACCTTCATAGTCTGATATATTATACTCCTTCAAAAATGAGTAATGAGTCAAGGTGGTTGTGACGGGTATAGTGATAAGGGAGCCCACCCATGGCAAGGCAAGGACCGTGTACGTTCCCACGACGGTCGCCAGCTTAGTGAAACCAGCGTGGGGCTTGTAGTCACAGACCTGGGAGACGAAAATCACCACCAGCAGCACCAGTGTCCAGTTGGCCATAAAATCCTGCATCAAGGACATGTGATGAAGAGCCAACATGTAGTGACAGTTAAATCTCCTGTAACACCCGTATACACGCTTGGCGTCGACTTGCATCGGTTGGAACACCAAGCTGTTCAAAAGGTGCATCAAGCAAAAACTGCAGACGACTTTATTGCGCATGCGTGACCGGATGTCCTTACACGTCAGAACGGCGATCAGCACCCACAGGTTGAGTAAAATTCCAAAAGGTATGATCAAGTACTCGACAATATCATAGGCTATTAGCAAGGTATCATGTAGTTGCCATACGTAAGAACGTGATGAGTCACTGAAGTCATCGGATGAATTCATCTTCCTGTCAATATAAAACGGACTAAAATAGATGAACAGCGTCTAAAGACATGACTACAAATGAAATGTTTTATTTTGAGTAAGGTGTGTCCAAACGTTTTTGCAAATGCGGCAAATAAAGCCATATGCTTTCGCGTAAAAATATTCTCAAGCTGGATTCAGATTACAATATTAAGACTTTTAAAAAAAAA
The DNA here is from genome assembly GCA_944989445.1 of Ampullaceana balthica. Taxonomy (NCBI): domain Eukaryota; kingdom Metazoa; phylum Mollusca; class Gastropoda; family Lymnaeidae; genus Ampullaceana; species Ampullaceana balthica. Next base: position 19,484 of record CALYLW010000847.1, read on the forward strand.
CTTAAAAAACTAAGTTTTTTTACTATAAATCCTTTATGTACGAGACATAACTAGAAGAATCTATATATATAATTCTCTTCATGGGACTATGCGAGGCAAGCAATCTGCAAGTATGTGCAACCGAGCATGACGAATGACCCTCGCTCGAGTCAACTAAACACTGTTGGCAAAGCGTGGTGGGATGAAATGAAATCAAAGGGGGTGGGGGTGGGAGTGAGTGGCAACAATGCACTTGCGTTCACTTGCCGTTCACTTGCATTGTGCCTTCACAGTAAATGTGAGATTCGTAGTGTACTGGTTATCACGTCCGCCTCATATATCGATGGTCCTGGGTTCAAGCCCCAGCGAAAACATTGTTTTTTTTAATTTTTTTTTAATTTCTGTATGTGCCCGTTCTTTTACCCCTTTATTGCCAACACTAGCTAAACCCGTGGCGTAGCATACGAGCTAATGATTTAGTTACGGGTGAAGACTTCCTGAAAGACACAGTTGTCAAAATGGGATAGGTTTGGGCAAACGAATGTGAGTGAATAAAAAGAAGGAACTCTGGAGAGACCCGCGGCGTAGCATACGCCGCAGACTTGCTCATAATAGACAGTGCAAAGAACGGATTGGGGGGGGGGTGGTTGAGAGTACAGACACAAAAAGCTGCACAAAGTAAGTACAAAATAGTGAGAAAACATGGAGACACTGAGGTTGTTGTTACCCGCCTCCCATTTAATACTACCATCCCTTATACATAAACTGTGATTCGCTGACCCTAGCGAGGGTTAGTCATGTTTAGGGTTGTTAATTGTGTTTTGTTGTTTATTGTTGTTTTTTAAACTGATTATCGATTATGTAACTCGGATTTTAAACCGATTATCGTTTTATAGCTGACTTCATAGAAGTTAGGGGTGTTACCGAATTTCGCCTGCAAGCGTCTCGAAACCAACAATGAGTTGGCAGTTCCACCCAACCGACGTTCACTCGCGTTGTTTTGATTTCTTCGTGCTGTAGTTTGTGTCCGTTATTTCTCCACTTTCTTTGCCCTCTCCATGAGCAAGTCTGTGGCGTATGCTACGCCGCGGGGCGTCTAGTGTTCATTATAATACGCTTCGCAAGAAAATCCAAAAATATAGTTTTGTGTCGTAAAACAAGTGTTAATATAATGCGCACCGATCAGGAATATGTTTATAAAAAGTATTGTCAATAAAATACGCACCTTATTGCGTGACATGAAAGGTTGTTCAATATAATATGCACCATGACACTATAGCAAAAAATGTTAACATGATACATAGAGATAAATAAAGATAATCTATAAATTCATTAATTTAATTATGGTACATTCGATTTATCTGAAATTTGAAACATAATTTTTATCAACGGCACGAGTCTGCCTGCAATATCTCAGCTCGCTAGCTTACGAGGAAGTGGTTTAAAAATCGATCCAACATTTTTTCGGCACCGCCTCAAGCAAGCAAGGAAGCAGACACCACGAGTTAATATAAAGGATTTTAAAAATTGACATATAATGAGACATTACATGTTTAGCAAACGACAGTGATCTGTATCGGCTTAGGGCCATTAGCGCCAGTACGGATTAGCAAAAGGTGCCGTGAAGATCTTGGCGGACGCCAGCTCTGCGGAAACCTTCCTGTGGGGAAATAAAACCCTAGGTAGGCCAATGATGATTTCCTGCTTTGCTGCATTCCCTAACCATAGAGACAGCTTTGCCGGGATGGCACCGAAGTTGTAGCGAGTCGAAGTAGGGAAATTCCAACTCTCCTTGAGAGGTCGCTTTTAGTGGTAGGCATTTTCGACCATGTCATGGATGCCGAGGCGGCAGCTTCAGTAGCGACCGTTCCGCGAGGGAGGGTCTCTCAGCTGTTAGGTTCCCTCGGCTTGGGGGTTTCCGGTGAGACCCGTGAAGAGCACTAGGCTTAGGGTTTAGGGCTACTATATTTTTCATCAAGTAGGTACATTAGCACGACATGCTTTTAAAAAATGGTGTTTTTCTTTGTTGTAATTTGTAAAAGTAATATACGTTTTTATATTTCTTTTCTTTCTCGGGGGATTGGTATAGTACTAATGGGATTTTCGAGACTTAAAAAATTCATATTCCATTATTATAAATGTACAAAAGGTTGATAAATAATAGCCAGGTTATGGAATAAACATGTTTTTCGATATTACGTACGTTACAATAGATGCAATGCGTTGAAATATAACTAGGCCATGAAATGAGTTGTCATATTTGTGATGAAAGAACAATGTATAAAAATTTAAAAATACACGAAAGCTACAAGAATTTACTTTTTCAAATTTATCGTGACATTGATTTTTTTCAGGAGACGTTAAAAATTTCTTCCACGTAACTTCATCGTCACGTTGATAAACAATAATCTGTCACCGTTTTTGGCATCATTTAAAATCATCTTATTTTTTACTTAAAACATCTTATAATTTCTATCTTTCTAAATCTTATAATTGTGTCGTTACAAAAACACCCACGAGTCAACTAAATATTAGAAATGAGTGCCAGTTTAAATTTTAGCGCGGGCCGTATTTGGCCCGCGGGTCGGACTTTGGATATCCCTCGTTTAGTATAATGTATATTTTATGATATAGGGAAGGGAATGTGTAAAGGACAATGTTCAATTTTGAAAATTATTTAAAGATGAGTAATGTGGGTTTTTTTTTAATAAATGAACTTATTGTGTTAAATAGGATGCATACAGTTTTAACGAATGATGTATTATTACAAACAAATGCAAGAAATGAGTCAAATATTAGACCAATCATAACATTTTTTTAAAAATGTATTAAAGTCATTTTTTTCATGGTGCTGTCGTTGGCCAAAACACACATCAAATGCAAAATGGAGTTGTCTTTTCCTCCTTGTATAACTTTCATCTGCAGGATCTACCAATAAAATGTCTGTTTTCAGTATAGGGAATGGATGATTTCACTAACAAATATTTTGAATAGATTTTATTGAGCATTTCATTGACACGGTAATTATTTTTAATGTTTGGTGAATTCTGATTTTCTGCTAAAGTTAACTTCAAGCTAACATTTTTATAACACCTTAATGGAACATGCAAATAAATTTACCACCAAATGAGAAGCAAGAATTTAAAAAAAAACACCTTTATAGAAAGATTCAAATCTAAACATATCAAAGTTTTTTCTTGAGTTATTTTCTGGGAAAGGCTTGATGTTTTATTTTTTAATTTTGAATTAATCGGATGCAGTTTACCAATTTACTTTAGTATTGTTGTGACGAAGACTAGAGCTTAGTGGCGTAACAACGGCTTGGCATCGGGGCATTTGCCAAGTGCGCCGGCCTGCCCCAGTTCAAAAGGGCGCCGATAAATGACTAATTTTTTACATTTTTATTTAAATAAAGGGCGTCAAGAGGGAATTAGTAAGATGCGTCAAAAACCCAGTTACGCCTCTTCTAGAGATTATGACCTTAAAAATGTATGGTTTAAGGCCAACGTTAAAGCAATCATTGTAAGAACTTATCACCTCATGTCATATGTCTCAACAAGGGTGAAAATTTTTCGATCGAATGCAATATTTTAAGGTAAAACAATTATATGTTGAAGCTAAAATGTTGTTTTTCATGGTATTTGTTAAAGGTTGCTACTTTTGTCAATAGCTGATTAATTTTACGAGAGAAATGCAGAAATTTCGTGCCACTCGGAACGGCATCATACACACTGCGTGCTAGTCCACACAGGCTTTGTTCTGAAAGTAGTTAAAATATCGCGTCGCAAAATCTGGGAAACAATGTTTTTTATTATACCACATAAATAATACAATATAAAATATTTTACAACTGCCAGACTTACCGAATCACAGCAACTCACAAGCGCAAGTTGATTTTGAAGATGTTTATGGCCAGTACAATATTTTCAAATTTTGAAATGTTCTCAGAGACGCTTATGGTCTCTCTGGGAGAAGCCGAATATGTGTCTGCAGACTACATACAATGCAGGCAAGGATTGAGTTATAAGAACATGCATTGTAATCTCTACCATGGTATCGGAATCAAGTATTCGTTGTCCAGAATATTTTCCAAGTACTTTTAATCTAATTATTTTAGCTTTAAAAAATCTTGGATTTCTCTCCTTCAGTAATTCCAGATGTATTTATAAAACAATATCAATTAAGGCTGCATTCAACAGATTGCAAACATAAGCAATTGATCTTTCTTCGAATACAGAATTAACTTTAAAAGTTTATATTCGAGTACGTTTATTCCCCCTGCATCTAATGTTGACGTCTTTAATTGCAGAAGTGGGCGTTACTGAAGTGTTAGTTGAACGTAAAATCAACCGAGCCGTGCTCCGGAGATATTATTTCCTGATGACGTAGCCAGTGGTCCCCAATCCTTTCGGAGCTGGCAGGCACGGTTGCTTTTAAGATGCGTGGCTTCGCAGATATCTGAATGTTTTCGTGCAACGGTGTAGAATAACCGCGCAGATATTTTAGTAAATAGTATTTTGATAGATGCCGTATATGAGTTAAGTTTGAGTTAAATTGGAAGAGTGGCGAATTGAACTAACAAAGTCGATATGGGAATTAATGTTTTTGTTTTTTTAAATAGTAGCGGGATATGAATTAAATGTGGATTGGATATGATGCAAACAGGTGTGGGAAGATTTAGATCACAGTAGAACAGGTATATAAACTTTTTGTGACGGGTGTAGGACATGGGTGTTACAGATGTAGGGTAAGAAGTGTGACAGGTGTAGGACAGGTGTGTGACATGTGTAGGACAGGCGTGTGACAGCTGTAGGACAAGAGTGTGACAGGTATAGGAGAGGAGTGTGACAGGTGTAGGACAAGAGTGTGACAGGTATATGACAGGAGTGTGACCGGTGTAGGACAAGAGTGTGACAGGTACAGGACAGGACCATGAAAGGCGTAAGACAGAAGTGTGACATGTGTAGGACACGAGTGTGACAGGTGTAGGACAAGAGTTTGACAGGTATAGGACAAGAGTGTGACAGGTTGAGGACTGGACTATGAAAGGTGTAAGACAGAAGTGTGACAGGTGTAGGACAAGAGTTTGACAGGTAAAGGACAAGAGTGTGACAGGTTGAGGACTGGACAATGAGAGGTGTAAGACAGAAATGTGACATGTGTAGGACAGGAGTGTGACAGGTGTAGGACAGGAGTGTGACAGGTATAGGACAAGAGTGTGACAGGTGTAGGACAAGACTGTGGCAGGTATAGGACAGAAGTGACAACTCTCTGACAACTGATCTCCCAAACTTCTCAGCCAATCGGGAACGACTCTTTCTTCCCGCGCTTCACTCACGTGACCTCTCCGTCATAAAGCACGCGATACACTCGTGATACATACGTGACATTCACCCCCATCCTTCAAGAACAAATGTTTATGAAATACAACATTTTTGGTCTTAATAAAATCAAATTAATATATATCTATATTCAAAATTTCAAATATTTATCATCAATGAACATTCATAGCCTTACACACAACATCTAAATATAAAATCACGAGAAAAAAATCTGTAGGACTTCAACAGTCTACCTGTACTGAAAAAGTGAAACTGAAATTTTAAACACATCTGTAATTTTGTGTAATTAAAATACTTTTAACAATCAATATTTTTGAAATTAAATAATAATCTATTTGATTTCAAACACTGTTTCCTTGTCTATTGTTTGGCGAATAAAATTATTAATATTACTACAGTCTCTGGTTTTATCACTTAGGAATTCACAGAATGTCTTTATTTATTGTCATTCTACTTAATATGTCTGCAACCACATTGTCCTTTCCTTTCACAGGTTTAATGTCAAATTTGTAGTCGGCTAATAGCATAGCCTAGTTCAAAGATAGTCCTTCTTCAGCTGACGAGTATGAATTCAAACAGATGGGCTTTGAATGTTTCTTCAGAATATTAAATGTTCAATAGTTCACTAACCACAACCACGATTATTTCCATTCACAATATCAACTCTAGCATCTTGAATTATTTGAATAATTCGCTTGGCTTCTGAGATGGCATATTTGCTTCCAGATAATCCAAAAGAATTTCGGCCAGATGAGGTCACTGTCACGAGACACCTTTAACCGACAACCACTGTCTTCTTCAATGTTTCTGATTCTTTTTCCTCCACGACCAATAATTCTTCCTACTTCATATGATTGCACATACATGTTCTCAGGCTCATCACCACCATCTCTATGTCTGCTACTATGGCCTTCATCCCTTTTGTCATATACGTGATTGTCAATAGTTGCTATAGTTTCACTAGTTCTGATTTCTTCTCGATTCAACTTTATTTTATCATCCATGTCTGGTTTTTCATTCTTTCTCCATGGTTGATCGAAATTTCTTATTCTGGAATCAAAACTATATCTGCCTCTCAATGATCTTCTGCTTTGATTATAATCTCTATATATGGAATTATGATTATATCTGTCTCTCCAAGATGTCTGTCTACCTTGATCATTATCTCTATGTCTGGAATTATGATTATATTTTTCTTTCCATGCGTGTCTACCTTTGTTTTCAAAGTGATTTTGTCTTGATTTTTCTTCTGTTTTCTTTCTTATAGGGATGCCATTAGGTGACACCCTATTTGGTTGTCCTTTATTGTGGTAATACTGCCTCGCCATATGTCCTGGCTTGTTACAGTACCAGCAAATAGTTTGTCTGTTGCCTTTGGTTTGGCAGACTCTGGTTTCTCATACCTTGTCTTTTTTCTTGACTTTTAATTTGTATTGCTGCAAAGATATCTTGTCTCTTATCCATTTCCACATTTGGATGAGAGTCTTTGAATGTGCGTAATGCATTTGTTAGCTGTGCTTGAATACGAACTTTCTTATCAGTTAATTATGTGAATAGAGTTGGTGTTGCATTTTCTAAGAACTTTCAATTAACACCATGTCTAGTGTGGCCTTTGGATTGATTGTATCTATTGCTGTAAGTTCCAGCCATTTTTTAAATTTAACTTGTGCTTCATGCACTATGATCTGTGGATCTTTGTCCATCTTGATTCTAATTTCATGAAATTCTTTTCTATAATCATTTTCTGACTTTCCGAAATGACATAGAAGTGCCTTTTTGACATTTTTATATATATTTTTGTCTTCTTTGGCTATACTGTTGTAAGCTTCAAATGCTTCTCCAGTTAGTTGAGTCATCAGTTGTGCTGGGCAATCTTCTTCATTATAACCTTTCATGGCCATTATGGATTCAAAATAATTCAGATAAACATCCATTTTTTCTTTCTGGCTATCATATTTTCTAACTTTTATAGTGTCCTTTGGTGCTGACTTTCTATTTGTGTCATTACCAGGATTGTGGCTTCTACTCTCTAGCTCAATTTTTTAATTTTAAGTTGTCATTTTTAATTTGTTCAAGTTCTCTTCTTGCAGCTTTTTCTTCTCTTTCAATTATTTGTCTTTGCCTCTCTTTTTCATCTGCAATTCTTTGATTTTTTTTTCTTCAGCTTTTCTTAGCTTTTTCTTTTTCTTCAGCTTCTTTTTGCTTTTGCCTTTCATTTTATTCGGCAATTTTGACCATTTCTTCAATAAAGTCTTTCATTTCTTTTCCACTTAGTCCGATCTCTTTAGCTATGGCAGTGAATTCTTTGTAGTAATCCATGTTTAGTTTTATGAACTGATATGATTCAAGCAATTGGGTAAGGAATGTAGTTATTTATTGATAAAGTTATAAATCCTCCAAATGAAAAATCTTGAATTCAGAATACGTTAATTCCAAATAAGTGACACATCTAAACCATGAAATTTAGTTTTGACAAGATGAGACAACAAAGCATCCTCACACGGGATCTTCAGTATACTTTATATATACGCTCCCTCAGATTGACAAAACACATCTGATGGTCCAGAGTTTTACTATGAAATAAGTCACTTAGTTAAATTTTCAATTTTCGAGTAGTTTTTAGACAATTTAGTTCACTCCATTAATTCAACATTGCAATTATCAAACTCTTCACACAAAAAAATGGATAAAAATTCCGTTCCTTTATTTATAATTCACACTGACACTTGTTAATAGTCCATAGCTTCCCAAGTTCAAGGTTATGTTTACAAATATTTCCTGGAATCTACTAGCACCAGTGAGCCTGTTGACCTATATACGTTCACCGTGATTTTACCATACACTGTATGCACACGACAGTTGACTTGTTGACTGTGTGACCCAGATTCAGTGCGTCTAGCTTGTTCTGCTTGTTGACGTAACGACCTACCAGCTCTCGGTAGTGTGTACTGTAGTACACTATTAGGCTTGAACTGAGTTGACTGTGTAACCGTATGATTAGGCACTCTGTGACCCAGTTTTACACAGCGCACGCAGTGGTCACGTGCGTTTAAGCCACCATCTTTGAAATATTTTTGTATCAAATATTTTATTGAACCACAAAAGTTTATTCACAGCTTCTTACGAACTTGAATATTCACAAATAATAATGGCTCACAATATTTCTTCTTTTAATGAATACTTTCCTTTTTGAAATACACAATATTTATTTATAAGCTTGTAACTTCCACCATTTCTCCTTTATCAAATTTCGTATTTCTTCTTGACACCAATGTAAATGGTTTTTACTTATTAATATGTAACTCTTGTAGGCGTTCTCTCAATACAAAACCTTGTACATAATAATCCTCTGAAGAATTGGTTTCAATAAAACAACTTTAATATTTATACTTTGTAAAAAGAAATATATAATTTGAGGTTATACAATGTGGAATACACAGGCACACACAGTCCGTCCTTCCACCACGGAAGTTCTCTGACAACTGATCTCCCAACCTTCTCAGTCAATGGGAACGACTCTTTTTTCCCGCGCTTTCATTCACGTAGCCTCTCCGTCATAAAGCACGCGATACACTCGTGATAAATACGTGACAGACAGGAGTGTGACAGGTATAGGACAGGACCATGAAAGGTGTAAGACAGAAGTGTGACAGCTGTAGGACAGGAGTGTGACCGGTGGAGGACAGGAGTGTGACAGGTGTAGGACAGGAGTGTGACATGTGTAGGACAAGAGTGTGACAGGTATAGGACAGGACCATGAAAGGTGTAAGACAGAAGTGTGACATGTGTAGGAAATGAGTGTGACAGGTGTAAGACAGAAGTGTTACCGGTGTAGGATTGTCACGAATGACCAATTTCCCCCTATATTTTGTTGTGAGCTACGCTCGGGGGGGGGGTCGTTTGTTGGTCGTGTTAGTGTTGTTGGCTATTCGGAGCGAAAGCGTGAAAAGGGAGAGTTTTTGTGGTTGATGTGATTGGAATTTGTGTAGAAGGACGGAGAGTTTAGTGGATGGTAGTTGTAAAAAGGAGTTAGGCGATTAAAGTGTGTTTTCTTGGAGCAGTGGTGAATTATTTCTTGTGTAAGAGGAACTTATGAATCTTGAGCAAGCGGTCAAGAGATAGACAAAGGCCGCTTGTGACATTCTGGGGGTCCGTCCGGGATTACACAGAAAACACGAACACTGCGGTAACAACGAGAATGCCAGTCACAACTGTGGAGGAGATCTTAGCACTGGTGGATGCCCTTCAACTCAGAGGGGAAGAAAGGAGAGAGTACATAAAGAGAGAAGGGGGTACAACGATGGAGAGATGCTGAAAGAGAGGTGGCAGAGAGAGATAGAGGCAAGGCTAGAATCAAAGAGAATAGAAGCTGCCAATGGAGGAAATACAAATGGGACCGATAACAGACCCAGGCATCCCAAGAGTCCACCATTTATAGATGGGGTCGACCAGCTGGATGGATACCAAACAAGGTTTGAAACGTTCGCTAGGACCAGTACATCGCCAGAATGTGACTGGGCGGTGTCACTAAGCGCGCTTCTGTCTGGTCAAGCCTTGGAGGTGTATTCGAGAATGTATTACGAGGATGCGTTGAGATATGAAAAGGTGAAGGAAGTGCTCCTAAAGCGGTAAAACCTTACCGAGGAGGTCTACAGAAACCTATTTAGAAAGAGCAAGCCGCAAGCAGATGAGTCGTCATCTAGTTTTATAGGAAGAATCAAGGACTATTTTCTGAAATTGATTGACTTGTCACACCTCGACAAAACATTTGACGGGCTGAAAGACCTAATAGTGAAAGAACAATCCATGGACGTGTGTCCCGAAGATTTTGCGATTCATCTTAGGGAGCGAAGCATTGACAGCCTGGAAGAAGTTGACAGAGGGGATGAATTATTCCTGGAGGCAGGGAATAGAAGCTTCAATCACGGCCCAGGTGCAACACAAAATGGGGCGCGAGAATGGCGGAGAACGGAGCTCAGGTGTTACAAATGTGACGGGATTGGTCACATACCCCATAATTGTGCTACTGAGGAACGGGAAGGGAACACTCCTAGACGTCTACAGCTGAATCGCATTTCAGTGATGGAGATTGATGTTTTATCCCGTGCTGAATACGTTCTGGTTAAAGTGTGTGGTGATAAAATGAAATTTCTGATGGTAACAGGAGCGGCGGCAACAGTTATTTCGAGAAAACGATTTTTTCGAGATCCCGCGTAAACAACGCCCCAAAAATTCACAAAAGGAACCTTGTGAACCTACAGACCTGAAATGGAGCACCAGTCAAGCTATGTGGGGTGAGTCAATTAAAATTGAAGATTGGTAACAAATTTTATCCTTGGACCGTGTACGTTGCTGAGACAGCCAAGGACGGGTACCTTGGTCTTGACTTTTTGTGTCAATTCAATTTTTCTTTCTCAATCAGCCAAGGCCTGACTTTGGATTACAAAAAAGTTCAAGTGGTGCATAAAAGAAAAGGATTTAGTTGTGAACATTATAAAATGAACTCCAGTGGTTGTGTGTCTAAGGTTTCTAATGGGGCTAAGAACATCCAGTCAGCAATGTCTACCCGCGTGGGAGTGCACGAAGTGAGAATGAAATAAATATTTAATAAATCTTTTTTTAAAAAGGACATGCTTTTAACATAATCACTACTTTTAGTTATGTCTCATATATAAGGGATTTATAGTCAAAAACTTTGTTTTTACAGGTATTTTTAAAAACTTATAATAAAAACTCTTTAAAATTCACGTCTGAAGCCAACACATCTTTTTTACCACTATTTTTTTTATACCAAACACCTCATAAGCGCCCGCCCAACGTTTTATACCACGGTGTTGTGTTCACATGGTGAACTCATGGATGTCAACAAAGCAGACGGGTACCGATGCTTATATATAGACTATAGATAAACTAAAAATGCAATAATTTCAATACGGTACATTCGATCAATCTGAAATTTTGAAACAAAGCATTGCCATTGAGGATCTATCTGTGGTAAAATGTTTAGATCTCTAGGACCATCAGAAGTGGTATAATTTTACGTTTCAAGTTTTGAAGGAAGGGTGGATGGATGGAAGGATGGATGGATACAACATACAAACATTGTGACTTAAATAAAAGCGTGTAATAAAATAGAAGGAGTCATATGCTGAGCATGCACTCAATCCTGAGTGAGAGGCACCTGCGGTGGCTGGGACATGCCCGCAGGATGAACTCGGAGCGCATTCCAAGAGCCCTGCTTTACGGTGAGCTGGCAACTGGTATGCGGAAGAGAGGACGCCCCTGCTTGCGCTTCAAGGATGTCTGCAAGAAAGACATGAGTCTGGCGCAGATAGACCATAAAACGTGGGAAACCATTGCTGAGGAACGCACCTCCTGGCGGGCTAAAGTACGCGAGGGCATCCAAGTCGCGGAAGCTTCCCTTACAGTCAAGAGCGAGGAGAAAAGGGCCAGGAGAAAGGGGAAGGGGGCAGAGGAGCAGGAGGAAACGCCATCATCCCATGAGGATTGACGGATGCCATAGAGAATAAAATAGACAGAGTTTAAGTCTGAGCCAAGTGCCTGGAGCTACTCCCCGCCAGTGTATTCCTATGGTGCCATTACCCAGCCCCTCGCCGGTATCCAGGATAGCGAAGATGAATAATACGTCCATTAAGAGGTGTACATTCAAACGACCTGCTAGAGTCGCGACAGGGGTGACAATGCGAATGGAGTGGGAGAAAGGTGACGTCACAAGAGCAGCAACACCCGCATTCAAAGTCGGCGACAAAGTTCAATTGTCCGACTCCGTCGACCAAGCGTGTCAGGAAAACAAAAACAAAAATCGTCGTCATAATCAGTTCCTTATCAGCAGGAAATTCAATGACAATTTGTTCGAAATCAGAGGAGAAGGACAGACAATGAAAATAATTCATCTTGAAGGACATGTCAAATGAACACTGAAAATACACTAACTTTTATTCAATAGTTGTGTTTCGAAATGAAAAAAAAATTGTTTCATTTTCAAAATCTGCCCAATATCTGAAATGTTATCATTGTTTAGGACTACTTGAGGGTAGACATCCATATAATGTTTCAAGTTGGAAAAGGGAATTCTAGTATAAGTAAATTTTATCACTCGAGATAGTGGAAATTTGCGCCCTCGGAAAATTTCTGGAACGGGGGGGCATATGTCACGAATGACCAATTTCCCCCTATAATTTGTTGTGAGCTGCGCTCGGGGGGGGGGAGGGTGTTTGGTGGTCGTGTTAGTTTTGTTGGCTAGTCGGAGCGAAAGCGTGAATAAATAGATGTAAAAACAAAGTTTTTGACTATAAATCCCTTATATATGAGACATAACTAAAAGTAGTGATTATGTTTAACGCGACATTTACAGACTGAAACAGAATTATCTCCCATGGTTTTAAAACCGGGCGCAGGGACGGTAGGGGGTTTGAACATCGACGGGCGGCGTCAACGCGTGAACGGAACTGGCACGTGAAAGAATTATTAAAAAATAGTCCTTTTGGATGTCCGATTAAATTTACAAAGCACGTTAATATAAGGGATTTAAAAAGGAGAGTTTTTTGTTGTTGACGTGTTTGGAATGTGTGTAGAAGGGCGGAGAGTTGAGTGGATGGTGGCTGTAACAAGGAGTTAGGCGATTAAAGTTTGTTTTCTTGGAGCAGTGTTGAATTATTTCTTGTGTGAGAGGAACTTATGAATCGTGAGCAAGTGGTCAAGAGATAGACAAAGAGGAACTTGTGAATCAGGAGCAAGCGGTCAAGAGATATACAATGAGGAACTTATGAATCGTTAGCAAGCGGTCAAGAGATAGACAAAGAGGAACTTATGAATCGTGAGCAAGCGGTCAAGAGATAGACAAAGGCCGCTTGTGACAAGGACCGTTGCGTTTCCAAACATCTATTAAACGAAGGTTTTGGGGTGCGACGTTTGTGTGGTAAAGCGACAATGTTTGTCATGAATGTTTGTAGGTCTCTCACCAAGTCCCATGTGTTAAACACCCGTGTTACTGAATATCTCTGAGGACGTGGCTGTTATTAGATTCATGAGAAATGTTTCATAAAAGCTGCAGTGTCATAGATGTGGGTCTCATCCATTTTTATAAGTTAACTTTTTTAAAAAAAATTTACAGTAACACAACATAAACATCACACATCAAACGGTTTTAAACAAATTTTAATAGGAAAACAATAATAAAGTTTAAAATATTACAAGGTATAATTCTAAAGTAAATGATTGCACTTTCATTCGCTATTTCCCGCATATCTTTATTTCTTCACTTTTTCTTAAATTCGCTTTTTTTGTGTTTACTTTTTTTCATCGTTTTTAATCATTATTTCCTATCGATCACTTTAATTATACTTTTTTGTATTGTATACCTTTTTTTCATTTGACACTTGTTTGTACTATGATTGATGATTTCATTTAACGAAGCTATATTTTATTAATTGTGTTTACTTCACTAGTGCGCTTAGCAGTCAACACCCAATAGTTAGTGTGGTTGAATACTTAATTACAAAGGTTTTCTTTAAACAGATGTACCAGGCGACGATCTGTCTCACTCACGTAGATTTTATTGCACCACTTGCAAAGAATTGCATAAATCACGTTGCCACTTGTGCAAGTGAAACCATCTTTTATTTTGAATTTTTTGATAGGGAAAGTGAGGCTGTAAATTTGATTAAGTATGGAAAAGTATTGCAAAGTTTACTGTTGTACACTAAGGTTCAAATGTGTTCTTTTATAGTAGGAAGTTGACTCCTTACAAGTACATCTTTGAGACTCCTATCTCTTCGGACAGCAAAGAGCGGAGTTGGTTTTGAAGATGAAAGGAATTGAGGGTATAGGAAGGCCGCTAGGAGAAAGAATACAGAATTCTGAAGAGGGTTATCACTTTTCAGTCACAAATTTTGAGATCTGTTTATATTGGAGTTTTGAGTACCGTATGAGGTGCTGAAAGATCACATAGCCAAATGGTAATCAAAACCTTCGAGTAAAGACGATAACATGGCAATGGAATTGTCTTTACAATAAGGACACCAGGCAGAGATTGTTAGCGATTTTTTCAATACATGACAACGAATCGTAAAGTTTCTAATTTGAAATGTATTTGTTGCTGAGTGCCAGAGATGTATTTGTTGTTGATTGCCAGAGATGTATTTGTGTTGAGTTCCGAGATGTATTTGTTGCTGAGTCCAGAGATGTATTTGTTGTTGAGTTCCAGAGATGTATTTGTTGCTGAGTTCCAGAGATGTATTTGTTGCTGAGTGCCAGAGATGTATTTGTTGTTGAGTGCAAGAGATGTATTTGTTGCTGATGCCAAAATGTATTTGTGCTGAGTGCCAGAGATGTATTTGTTGCTGAGTTCCAGAGATGTATTTGTTGTTGAGTTCCAGAGATGTATTTGTTGCTGAGTTCCAGATGTATTTGTTTGAGTGCCAGAGATGTATTTGTTGTTGAGTGCCAGAGATGTATTTGTTGTTGAGTGCCAGAGATGTATTTGTTGCTGAGTGCCAGAGATGTATTTGTTGTTGAGTGCCAGAGATGTATTTGTTGTTGAGTGCCAAAGATGTATTTGTTGCTGAGTGCCAGAGATGTATTTGTTGCTGAGTGCCAGAGATGTATTTGTTGCTGAGTGCCAGAGATGTATTTGTTGCTGAGTGCCAGAGATGTATTTGTTGCTGAGTGCCAGAGATGTATTTGTTGCTGAGTGCCAGAGATGTATTTGTTGTTGAGTGCCAGAGATGTATTTGTTGTTGAGTGCCAGAGATGTATTTGGTGTTGAGTTCCAGAGATGTATTTGTTGTTGAGTGCCAGAGATGTATTTGTTGCTGAGTGCCAGAGATGTATTTGTTGTTGATTGCCAGAGATGTATTTGTTGCTGAGTGCCACAGATGTATTTGTTGTTGAGTGCCAGAGATGTATTTGTTGCTGAGTGCCAGAGATGTATTTGTTGCTGAGTGCCAGAGATGTATTTGTTGTTGAGTTCCAGAGATGTATTTGTTGCTGAGTGCCAGAGATGTATTTGTTGCTGAGTGCCAGAGATGTATTTGTTGTTGAGTTCCAGAGATGTATTTGTTGTTGAGTTCCAGAGATGTATTTGTTGCTGAGTGCCAAAGATGTATTTGTTGCTGAGTGCCAGAGATGTATTTGTTGTTGAGTTCCAGAGATGTATTTGTTGCTGAGTGTCAAAGATGTATTTGTTGCTGAGTGCCAAAGATGTATTTGTTGCTGAGTGCCAGAGATGTATTTGTTGTTGAGTTCCAGAGATGTATTTGTTGCTGAGTGCCAGAGATGTATTTGTTGCTGAGTGCCAAAGATGTATTTGTTGCTGAGGCCAGAGATGTATTTGTTGTTTGGATTCCAAAGATGTATTTGTTGCTGAGTGCCAAAGATGTATTGTTGCTGAGTTCCAGAGATGTATTTGTTGCTGAGTGCCAAAGATGTATTTGTGCTGAGTGCCAGAGATGTATTTGTTGTTGAGTGCCAGAGATGTATTTGTTGCTGAGTGCCAGAGATGTATTTGTTGCTGAGTGCCAGAGATGTATTTGTTGCTGAGTGCCAGAGATGTATTTGTTGTGAGTTCCAGAGATGTATTTGTTGTTGAGTTCCAGAGATGTATTTGTTGTTGAGTGCCAGAGATGTATTTGTTGCTGAGTGCCAGAGATGTATTTGTTGCTTAGTGCCAGAGATGTATTTGTTGTTGAGTGCCAGAGATGTATTTGTTGTTGAGTTCCAGAGATGTATTTGTTGTTGCGTTCCAGAGATGTATTTGTTGTTGAGTGCCAGAGATGTATTTGTTGTTGAGTGCCAGAGATGGGTGTTGTGTATCTTTGATATCTTAATATGTGTGATGGCGAGTCAAAGTGTAGCATGAAATGTATCCAAAGTTTTGCAGAGCAACATTTTATAAGTGCGTTATATCAATGGTGAATATTGTTTGACGAACGAGTTTTTTCGTCTGTACCTTCTGTATCATCATCATCATTTTCAATGTTATCATCATCAGTTGTATTATATACTAGTGTATTACCCGTCAAAAATGACGGAATTTTACAAAATAAATATATTTCAGCTGTAGATGATTTAGTATAGTTTTTGTAATTGTCCCTTTTGCCTGAAAGCCGTATATTTAATAATAAGAAAATGTAGACACAAAAAGTTAAAAATTACATCTCAATTCTATATTGAACAATTTTATTGTGGACGTTCTAAATTAGTTATTTTGGGTGCAGTAATTTTTTTCCAGGCTTTTTTCTATCTAGCGGTGCGCTACTTTCTAAAATTAGTAGCGTTACGAACGGACATACATCCCAAATTATGTATATTGATATTTTAAGGCACCAGCCTGCTTAATCGTACTGATCTATAATAGAGACATTTCACTCCTTTCTCAGACCCACAGCTGCTGCGGCTCTTTTCATTGTTAGGTTACAAGTGCGGGGATTATCCTTAAAAACTGAAATATATTGAAACTATCTTTAAGCCATTAAACAAAAATTTAATTAATTTTTTATCATTATCATCATTTTCTGCCGTCCTGTCTGTGACATATTATGCTACAGACAAATGCTCTCCATGTATCTTTGTCTTAGGCAGTCTCTCCATCAGTCTCTATATCAGTCTCTCCAGCAGTCTCTCCAGCAATCTCTACAGCAGTCTTTCCAGCAGTCTCTCCAACAGTCTCTCCAGCAGTCTCTCCAGCAATCTCTCCAGCAGTCTCTCCAGCAGTCTCTCCAGCAGTCTCTCCAGCAGTCTCTCCAGCAGTC
This sequence comes from Ampullaceana balthica, assembly GCA_944989445.1. Taxonomy (NCBI): domain Eukaryota; kingdom Metazoa; phylum Mollusca; class Gastropoda; family Lymnaeidae; genus Ampullaceana; species Ampullaceana balthica. The sequence continues at coordinate 36,576 of CALYLW010000847.1, forward strand.
TCTCCAGCAATCTCTCCAGCAATCTCTCCAGCAGTCTCTCCAGCAGTCTTTCCAGCAGTCTCTCCAGCAGTCTCTCCAGCAGTCTCTCCAGCAGTCTCTCCAGCAGTCTCTCCAGCAGTCTCTCCAGCAGTCTTTCCAGCAGTCTCTCCAGCAGTCTCTCCAGCAGTCTCTCCAGCAATCTCTCCAGTAGTCCCCAGTTGTGCCCTCTCTTTTTGGTGTATGCCTCAATTTCTATTCTCCGAGTCATCTCTTTATGGAATATCTATCTCTATTTCTCCTGCCTTTGGGGTCTCATGTAGGAGTTTGTATTGTGATACTTGATGTGTGCCTTTAAGTGGTGTGGCCAGTCCATAACACTCCTCGGGTCTACAAGTCCATGATAATTAATTGATAATTTAACAATTTAAAATAAGAAGACAAAGAATTTTAAAAAATCTTTTTTAAAAAGTTTTTGACCATATATCCTTCATTATGAGACATAACTAAAAGTATGTTCATTATAATACGCATAGCACGACAATCCAAAAATCCAAAAATTTTAGTTATGTCTAATATATAAAGGATTTATGGAAAAAATCAACTTTAGCCTGTCTGCTAAATTTTCAGTTCGATTTGATCACGGGAAAAGGGTTATAATAACATTTTTAATATAATGCGCACAGGCTGACTGATAAGCATAAACATTTACAGATCGGGAATATATATTTTTTAAAAATATCGTATTATAATACGCACCGCACCACTCGACAGGAAAAAAATTAACAAAGGTTGTTCAATATATTACTCACCGTGACACTCAAGCACAAAAATTAACAAGGTACATAGAGATACAAGGAAATAATCTAACAATTCATTAATATAATTACATTACATTTGATCGATCTGAAATTTTGATAGTCTGCCTGGAAAATTTCAGCTCGCTAACGAATCGATCCAAAGTGTTTTTGGCAAACAGTCAAGCAGACGCCACAAGTTAATATAAAGGATTTTAAAAAACGAAATAGAGCAGCTTTAAGAGCAAGTTTGTTAACGAAAGTAACTTTTTACGTAATCAAAAAGTGCTATTAGCAGAATTGGGCTTAATTAGCTTTCGATTACCTAAACTTTGTTATATTTGTAGACATTCTTTTGTTATAATTGTTTGAATGCACGTTATTCTCAAAATGTATTTCATTGCTTATTAATTACAATAAATGTTGTAACATTTGTATTACGATGAGAATACGTTATGATCTGTCTGATGTTACAAAATAGTGTATTGATATGCTGCCCCAGATTTGTAACCCAATATTCGCTCTGAGGTTCGTAGGTCCGTGTTCAAATTTTAAAAATTCGTGTGAAAAGTTGCACAGCATCATTTTTTTGTTGTTGCAATATTTTACACAATTTGCTGCGCAGTAACTCTAAACTTCAGTGCGTCGTCGATCAGATATCTGCGCAAACCCCGCAGCCGCGTACCTTCGAGGCAACATTGTGTGTAGCGCTATGTATTTTTTTAAAACAATATACTTTTCTGATGTATCAATATACACATTTTTAATCCAAGCCTTGTTACAATTACGGGCTGTTAAGCGATAATCGGAAATCCGACTATCGGTTTTGAAAGCGAAAATCGGTTTTAAAATTTCCCAAAACTATAATCGAATTTAATTTTTTTTTAAAAATCATTTCCGTACTGAAAACTTAAAAAAATATTGGAACAAAATTTATTCCCGCATTTGCTGACATTTTCATCCAATGTGGCCACCAAGGTGTGTTTATTTGTAAGTTTTGAGAGCTCCGTGCAGTGTGATTGTAAATTAATACATTTTTTGATTGTCGAAAACTGTGTCGTCATTAAGTTCATTGATGTCGTAAATCGACAAAAGTACGTATTGCATGTGACATCATTTCGTTAATTCCAACGTTTCCACACCATCCAAGCCATAGAGACAGCTCTGTGTGGGACGGCATTTTCTTAGTTCAACGAAAACTGTTACGTCATGTCCTTATTCCACGTAATATAGAATATATTTCTATGAAGTCAGTGGTAAAACGATAATCGGTTTAAAATCGGATTTACGTAACTCATAATCGGTTTGCCAAAAAAAAACAAAAAAAACAACCTAGTTATACTAGACACTTTTTTATTACAATGTGGTAACCGTTTTTGTTGTTGAAGTGATTAAATAACAATCAAACATTCCTTTAATGATAAAACGTAAATTATATGCAAAGTACAATCATCAAATGACGTAGATAGGATGCGAATGTGTTTGCATTGATTGACTGCATTGATAATTATATGTGTATTATATGTATGTGAAGTGCTGTGAACCTAGCTGCTTTCTGGGGTACTTCGCGGTGTAAGTTAATATATATTAAATTATTATTATTATAATTATTAAGTAACATTCCACAACCTATTGTGATAGGTCTATACAACCTGAAAAACGCAAACAAAAATTATATATATATTATTTATCACATATTCACACTTTATTGTTTTATAAATAGATACAGTAACGTAATTTAGGGAATATCTTTTAGCTTTTTATAACTTCAAGCAGTTGTATGGTATTTTATGTGTAGGGAAATGAAATGTGATATAATCACAGAATGGTCTAAAAAAATTGATATAATCACAGAACGGTCTAAAAAATTAAATATAATGACAGAACGGTCTAAAAAAAGTTGATATAATCACAGAACGGTCTAAAACATTTGATATAATGACAGAACGGTCTAAACAATTTGATTCAATATTAGAACCGTCTTTCTAAATATATAATTTTGACTATGTAAATGTCTCTTACAACTATGCGTTGAGTGACGGTACAATATGAAGAATTCTAAGTTAGAAATATTCTAAACACCAGGTTCACGTGACCAGTCCCCAGCTGCCTGCTGAGTTGTGTTTTTATAAACCAGCGTCAGGTCAATGCCAGGCTTGGGGCTGTACCACGGTCTCCAGGTCTTGATCCGCTCTCTGATGTGCGGGAAGAATAGCAACGACAGAGGGGTGAAGACACTTTTAGTCAGAGACAACATGTAAGCAGTGGAATGAATAATAATTCTAAAGAAGAGAGAAAAAAACAAGGAATTATTTGTTCAAAAAGAAATTGAGGAATCATATTAAATGTTTAGAAAATGATAACATTGAAATAATTGGTTCTCCTTAAGAAAGAGTATGAGGAGAATTATACCGATTGTTGGTTTTCTTTCTTATCAAGGCTCTTGCAATTATCCTAACTGGAATTCACAGTTAAATTTCTGCGGAACCGAATGCTCGCAGACTTTGATTTTAATGTATTTTTAAAAGCAAAACGTTTTGGTATACCCTTTTTAAGAAGATCGAAAACAATGAATGATACAAAGCTATAACTTAAGCAAACCACAAGGAGTACAAAGCTATTAATGTAAGCAAGCCATAGAGAGATCAAAGCTATATGTTAAGGATACAGTAAAATAGTGCAACGCCATATAAGCATATCGTAAAGAGAGCAACGCTATGTAACTGAAGCATACCTTTCGGTTCTACTCTTTAGAAACGGTGAGAATATGATGAACAAAGTTAGAAAGTCACAGACCAGCGTCACGACAACTGCAGCCGTGTATCCATAGTGGTCGTCAATTTCTGGCCCTCGGTCTATAAGCTCGACCTGCATTCCGCGAGAAAATCCTCTCGTGAAACGCCGCCGCCAAAGTACAACAGCCGTCACCAGGAGGGCTCCAGCAACAAGCAGAGGCACCGTCGTGTCCAGCCACCGGATGATGCGGACGGATTCAAAGGTTGCAAAAATGCATCCTCTATAGTCAGATACATTAAATCTCTTCAGTAACGAGTAAAACGTAGAACTGGTGACGGCCGGTATGGTGATAAGGGAGCCTACCCAAGGCAAGGCCAGGACCGTGTACGTTCCTATGACGGTCGCCAGGTTAGTGAAGCCAGCGTGGGGCTTGTAGTCACAGACTTGAGAAATGAAAATCACCATCAGCAGCACCAGCGTCCAGTTGGAGATGAAATCCTGCATCAGGTCGATGTGATGGAGAGCGGAGTAGTAGTGGCAGCTGGTTCCGAATCCACCGTAGGCATCCACCTGCATCGGCAGGAACACCAAGCTTAACAAGAGATGCAACAAGCAAAAACTACAGACGACTTTATTGCGCATGCGTGACCGGATGTCATTACTCATCAGAACGGCGAGCAGCAGCCAGAGGTTGAGTATAATTCCAAAAGAGATGGTCAAGTACTCGACGATTTTATAGGCTAGTTGGAAGGTCACCAGAATTGGAGGCAATTGATAAGACCTTGATGAATTTCTGAAGACATTAGATGAATTCATCTTCCTATTAATATAAAACATACAAAGATACAGGAACCATCTATATAAAGAAGAATACAATTAATATGTTTTAGTTTAAGTCAAGTTATTACAACTTTTGGAAAACAGGGAAAATATGGCCATATCCTTTGAAGTAAAAATATTTGCTGGCGGATTAAAATAACAAACAAAAATAACACACGATGAGTCTAATTACATACTTTTTAAATCGTTTTTTTTTAGTTTTTCTTATTTGTAAGAGTAATACACATTTTATATATATATTTTTCTGTGGGATGGAGATAGTACAATGGCAAGTTTCGAGACTTACAATCTTATATTACATTATTAGAAATAAGGTTGGTAAATGATAGCCAATTTTTGGAATAAATATGTTATCACAATACGGGCTTTGAAATAGATAAAATGCGTTGACAAATAACTAAAGCCTTAAAAATGAGACAAAACTTGTGATGAAAAAAATAATTTAAAATTATAATTATACCGAAGCCACATTTATTGCCTTGTCACAAATGGAAAACATGACATTTATTGCAACATATATTTTTAGCACGAGATTTTATCAAACTTCTTACACATAACAGCACATAACTTCATCTGCCTGTTAAAATGGATACTCACGTTGGTAAACAGTAACACGTCATCGATTTTGGAAATCATTTGACCTCATCTTATCCTATAATTTAAATGTTTCTAAAAATTAAATGTGCTCTTCACAGAAACATCCACTTTATTTTTGAACGTAGTAAAAATATCCCGTCGGAATATCTCTGAAATAATCTTTTCAACACCACGACATCAATAATATAATATAATAAATATTACAACTACCTGACTTACGGAATCACAGGAAACCACAAACGACAGTTAATTCGGTAGTAGATGTTTAAACGGTCAGTACAATAATGCAGTTGTTGAAATTTTCTCAGAGATGCAAACTAGCGTGATATCTGTCTAAATACAATACACATTAAGGACAAGAAATATGCTATAAGAACATGTATTGAAATCTCTAACGTGGTATCGGAGTCAAGCTTTCGTTGTCAGAATATTTCCCAAGTACTCGTAATCGTGTTATATTTAAATATCTTGGCTTTTATTTTCATTCTGTAATGTCAGATGTATTTATATGACAATTGACCAGTTAAGACTGCAATCAACAGATTGCTAACATGAGAAGTTTGTGTTTTTTTTATTTGAATACATTATTAATTTTTAGATTTGATATGCGAGTACCTGTATTCCTTTAGCCAACAATATCGCCAGTCAGAGTTGCAGAAGTGGGCGTTTCTGCCGAGTTCGTTGAAAGTAACATCAACCGAGCTTTGCGCCGGAGATATTATTTCCTGATGACGTAGCCAGTGGTCCCGTATTCTTTAGGGGCTGGCGGGCAATGCTCCATTTAAGCTCCGTGACTATACAGATATCTGACCGACGCCGTGGAAATATTTAGAATAACCGCGCAGCAAATTAAAATAAGGATATTGCAATAGCAGCTCTGTTTGGTGGCGTGTACTTTTTGCACAAACGAAGCGGTCCACAACACAATAAGTACTGTCATTGCCCCCTACGAGGACCTACTCACATCAATTAAGAAGAGGAAATTACGATGGTACGGACACGTGACAAGAACTGGAAGTCTCGCAAAAACCATATTACAAGGCACAGTCCAGGGAGGAAGGAAAAGAGGCATACAAAGGAAGAGATGGGAGGACGATATGAAAGAGTGGACCGGCCTGTCATTCAGCGACTCTCAAAGGGCAGCACAGGACCGTTACAATTGGCGTGTGTTAGTGAGCAGTTCACGATGGTGCCCCAACGACCCAACAACGGGTTAAGGGATAGTTCAAGTTCAAGTTCAATTTTGGCCAAAATTGGTTTCTGTACAACTTTGGCAAGAAATGTTTAATTCTGCTACACGGTCCATCTATTCTCAAAGGAAACATTGGTGGTGGGCACTAACTCTTTCAATGTGGGAACTTGTGCTTTTAGTAAATAGTATTTTGATAGTAGACAAAAAGGAATTTAATTAGACTTAGATGTGATAGGAACAGTGGCGGAAAAACTGTATCAAAGGAGATGGACATGCATATGAATTTTTCGTGAGAGTTGTAGGACAGAAGTGTGACAAGTTTAAGAAGAAGAGTTACAAATATAGTGCATGTTTAGAATAGATGTTGGACAGGTGTATGGCGAGTGTAGGAAATGAGTGTAACAGGTGTACGAAATGAGTGTATCATGTGTAATAAATGAGTGTAACAGGTGTAAGAAAGAAGTGTAACAGGTGTAAAAGAGGTGTGGGGCAGGTGTGGAGCAGGTGTGGGACAAGATTTGGACAGGAGTGTGACAGTTTGACAGATTTAGGACCGTTAGGGGATAGGACGGTCACACGTGAAGAAAAAAGACAGTGACATTAGAAGGTTATTTAGTTTTTAGTTAGTTCCTCTCGGGCCGAAGACGGCACATAGGGCAGAAGTCATTGATTTCCATTTACGACGATCCCTCGCCAATTATTTACTATTTTTACTATTTTTTAAATCGTGCAGCGCCGGGTACCCCAGCTGGTACTCATATAAAAAAATATATTGCGTCTAATAACAAAACTTTGAGGTACGTGTCTTAATTAAGATGCTTGGAAACCTGCATCACTTTAAAGTTCGAAAACAATTAAAGATTGAAATGTTAATTAGAAGTCTAAATACATACCTTTTTTTAACGCAGAAAATTTAATTTCAGTTACTGTGGACTCTTAGGGTTTCATATTCTTTCTTTAATCCCTAGATATTTAAATACACGTATTTTTGTTATTTTATTGTATATTACTAAACGAGGAAGAGTGAGTCAGCGAGCGAGTGAAAAGTTGGTGAGGACAAAGGGGGGAAAGCCAAATACACACAACAACTATTTACTTTAAAATAAGAATTATTTTATGGCTCATGCCATGTCAGTGTGCCGTTATTCTTTCTGACATCCGGTCTCCTCCCCTACCACCTTCTCCCACACTTCAACACATCGGCTCGCTTGAAAGGTACATTTGTATGAATATTATTTTTCATTTTTTAAATTCTGTTTTTATTGTTCCTAATTATTAATTTGATTTAAAATGTGTAATTTAAAGAATTGGAGTATTCTACTTTGTTTTTCTATAGTTTTCCATGATATTTTCAAGTTTTAGTGTTGTATCTGTGTGGCTAGGAACGGATTAAGTATTTTACATGCAAAACTTAGTTCAAGGAATGAAAAATCCAAGATACGAAAGTCACCCGGTAACGGATTAAGTTCGTATCTCGAGGTAACACTGTATATTTTTTCATCGAGACTTTCAACTCAAAATATAATGTAAAAATTTTACTTTAATTACGTCAATATTTCATATATAATTAATTGATAAGTTAGAAATAAGAGCTGTAAAATGAGTTAAAGCGTTTTTAAAAGATTGAAAAGACGAAAGAACTGTGTCTGCAATCAAATCATTTTAAATTTATGAGTTACTTTGTACTTTTAAATATTTCCATTAGATGATCTTTGTAATTTTTCTATAATTTTCTGTTATTGTTATTTATATGAGGGCGTTGACATTGACTGTGATTCCATAAAGTTAAAATTAGTGTTCTATCAATAGTCTCATTGTGAGTTGTCATACTATTTAAGTATCTGATTCTATACTAACATCTTCTAATGCTGTGTTAAAATGTACTTTATCTAGCCGTTCTTAAGAATGTAATTACAGTGCTGTAATATTAATATATTTCAACCATGTCTTTTTATAGTAGACAGTGATAAGCATCTTTTTAATTGCATGGGTTTCAAATAATATTCAAGCACTAACTGTGACAGGGATTGCAACAAAAAACAAAACTTTTTGATATTTTGTTCTTACATCCTTTTATTATTGAAATACAAGATACAGTTATAATATTTCAGCATTATAAACGCTGGTTCGGAATATGCCTAGGTTTGTATAACTTAAAGGTATGTCTGCTATCAATCAATGAAGAAAAAATAAATAAAAACATGCATCAGTTCACTAAACTTTGATTATTATAAAATCACAATCAAAAAACATTTAAAAGAACGTGACATTTAATAATTAATCTAATTTAGGCTAGGCGCGTCTCTCAGCCAGTCAGTGCGGCACAGCTTGCTATGCGGTAAAAAAAAATGAACACTATAGTGTCGAGATTAAAATAGCGTATTTCTCGCAAGAAAATTTTGTGATGTTGCGTCATTATTTCAGCTTATATTAATTTGTGAAAAGGGAAGGAAGTAAAAAGATTCGTGACTAATTTGATGTGAGTATTTTGTATGTTGATATGTCGTCAATTTTTTAAAAGCTGTAAGTTAACTTAATTAGTACCTTGAAAATAGTGAGGGGGTTTTATAACTAAAGAAACGTAGAAGTTAAATTCTCTGATTTATTTGCTACAGGCAATGTGTGAAATTCAGGCTTTCTATAGAATGCCTAGACATGGTATAGAATGCTTGATTATTTTAGGGCAAAGTATGAAATTATTGCTATTTTATATATTGCCTAGGGATTCTATAGAATGCCGAGTTGTCGTCCGGCAAAGTATGTAACTGGCCTACCCTCGCTCATTTTTATGGTCGTTGTTTGATGGTGGCGATCAAAGCCTGTGAGTGTTAAAAGTTATTGTAAGACAAAGTTTAGCCGGTACGAGGTTCAACTACCACATCACAGAAAATATTGCCGAAATTCTGCTCATGACGTAAGTTTATATCATCCGGTTGAAATTCCACAGACGTTCTCCCATAACGTTTCCCCTTGTATTGCTGTGTGATCATGTCGGAAGAGAATGTAGTGCTAGGACAGGAATCATGCCATGTTGACATGCAATGACGGTTCTACGATGAGTTATCTAAAGTAAGAGCCAATGCTGCTAAAAACAGCATTTTTTTAAAAAACAGAATCTAGTTACAAAAAATTAGTTGACGATGTGACAAAGGCTAAGGCCTCCATTAAGCAAGAACCTTATGACTATTGGCTAGTGAAACATTAAGATGTCATGATAGTGAAAAATAAGAGTAAGTTGATCTACCCTCTTAAAGAAGGTGTGAGTGCCATTCATTTTTACGTCACGGACTCCGAGAGATTTGACGTACTTCATAAAGCCCATTTGACCACTGGTCATGGAGGATGGGACCGAATGTTGAAAGAACTTTCATCCAAATACAAGAACGTTACCCGTTATGATATTGAATTGTATATTTAACCTTTGTGAACCATGTCAGAAAAAAACAAAAAGGGCGTCAAAAAGCATTGTGGTCGAGCCAATGTTTTTTTTAAATTCAACTCTCGTTTTCAGGTCGATCTCATCGACTTTTAATCCCATCCTGATGGGGAATAAAAGTTTATAATGATGTATCAAGTTCATCTCACCAAGTTCATGGTTTTCAGGGCACTGAAGACAAGGAGGCACACGAATTGGCATACCAGCTTGTATACATATTTACGTTGCTTGGTGCTCCAATGATTCTACAGTCCAATAACGGCAGGGAATTTGCAAACAATGTGGTAAGCAGCCTGAAGTAGTACTGGCCCACCTTGAAGATAGTTCGTGATAAGACGTGCCACTCGTAAAGCTAGGGGAGCATCGAAAGAGCTAGTCGGGACATTGAAAATATCTTGTGTGCTTGGATGCAAGATGACAAAATTAGCCACTGTAGTGTGATGGGTTACGGTTCGTCCAACTCAAGAAGAACAGAGATTTTCATTCTGAGGTTAAAAGTTCACAATACGAAGCTCTCTTTGGCTGAAGAGCTAAAGTAAGCCTCACAACGTCGTCCCTACCTGACGATGTTTTAAAAGATGTGGAAACAGAGGAAGACCTCGAAAACAATACAGAGCTTACAAACAACACAAGAGCAGAAAGACAGAGATAAAGGAATGCAAGAGACAGCGATTTCTGCAGGAGACATGCATTAGAATGTTATCAATGATGATGGAAACCAAAGCAGTGGTGAAGCCATGGTTTTCGAAGAGCCTAACATTTCTGTGGTGATCGAAGACCCTACTTCTTCTACTACCCCCTGCGTCTGCTTAAAAGAAACCAGCGTCTGCTCATACATGTCGAAGTGTTGTCGAAATATAAATGCCATCTCTGGGGATTATGCTAAAGACAATGACGACAACGAAGTAAAAGGTTATGGGGTTAGCATGTTATGCACTGTTTCCTTCATTATTGAGAAAGCTATAAAATAAAATGAACCTCGACATGCAGGCCAAAAGAATGAAAAGGGGTTCTGACAACAAATTTCCTCCTGCGCCTTTTGGGAGCCACTGTACGAGTTTCTCTTCCTAATGTTGACAAAGGTCGGGGAGACCCATGAAATCTGTTGGCAGTTGTAATGAGCATGACAGAAGATGGCTTTTACCGCCTTGGCAGTTGTAATGAGCATGACAGAAGATGGCTTGTACCGCCTTGGCAGTTGTAATGAGCATGACAGAAGATGGCTTTTACCGCCTTGGCAGTTGTAATGAGCATGACAGAAGATGGCTTTTACCGCCTTGGCAGTTGTAATGAGCATGACAGAAGATGGCTTTTACCGCCTTGGCAGTTGTAATGAGCATGACAGAAGATGGCTTTTACCGCCTTGGCAGTTGTAATGAGCATGACAGAAGATGGCTTTTACCGCCTTGGCAGTTGTAATGAGCATGACAGAAGATGGCTTTTACCGCCTTGGCAGTTGTAATGAGCATGACAGAAGATGGCTTTTACCGCCTTGGCAGTTGTAATGAGCATGACAGAAGATGGCTTTTACCGCCTTGGCAGTTGTAATGAGCATGACAGAAGATGGCTTTTACCGCCTTGGCAGTTGTAATGAGCATGACAGAAGATGGCTTTTACCGCCTTGGAACTGCACACGGAATCTTGACACAACTATATTCCAGATCAGAATTCACCATATGTCCAAAAGATTTAGTGAAAGCGGAAGGTGTTCCTAACCTTGAAATAGCTCTACGATCTGCAGCTACATCTTGGTCCACAGGAAGCGACAAGGATTCGTCAGGCAGTGGCGTAGCTAGAACTTTTGCCGCCCGGTGCGGTCTCCAGTGTGCCGCCCTTTTTAGGGACCGTCCATAAATGACGTCACAAACCTGGGGTGGGGAGGGGAGCCGTACACTTGTTACGATGTGTGAAGAGGGGTGTGTTTAATAAATGTGACGTCAAGTCAAAACGCACCAATAACCAACGTGGGAGTGTACTCAACAGCTGTTACCATCGCGGGAGGGTACTCAATAACTGTTACCATCGCGGGAGGGTACTCAGTAACTGTTACCATCGCGGGAGAGTACTCAACAACTTTTACCATCGTGGGAGGGTACTCAACAACTGTTACCATCGCGGGAGGGTACTCAACAACTGTTACCATCGCGGGAGTGTACTCAACAACTGTTACCATCGCGGGAGTGTACTCAACAACCTACCAAAGTATCATGCTCCCTACCTACACGGGAGGTAGGAGATTTGATGATGAGTCTGTTTTATAGAGCTCATATTAAGAAAAACCCTACATTTATGCCCACAAACCCCCAGTAGGTGATACTATTTTTCCCGCCTGTTACTATCTCGTTAGCGTACTCAACAACTTCTCAAAGTTTCATTCCTCTACCTACACGGGAAAATTGAGAATTGGTGATCACTTAGTTTTTATATAAGAAAAAAAATATATATCTGGGCTCTCGGCCCCCCATGAGTGATAATTTAAATATTTTTCCGCATGTTGCCATTGCGGGAGTGTACTCAACAACTTAACAAATTTTTATGCTTTTACCTACACGGTAAATTGGAGAATTAGTGATGATTCAGTTTTTATATAGCTCACGTAAGGAAAAAACTACATTTGGGCCCCTGGCCCCCCATGAGTGGGAATTTTAAATTTCTTTTTCGCCAAATATCGTTGTGAGAGTGTGTTCAACAGCTTCCCAAAGTTTCATGCTTCTAAGCTACATGGGAAGTTGAAGAGTGATGAGTCACTCAGTCAGTAAGTGAAGTCCTTTGCCTTTGGCTAATGTTTAAATGGATGAATCTTGACCTAACCTCGCACACAAAAACTTGATGACACATAAAATACTATGGGGCAATAAACTCATAATATTCATATCTTTTAGGCCGGAGGGCTCAAAATATGTTTTTCTCAAACAATTAATTCTTTACTACCCATTCCATTTTACAGGATTTGAATGATTTTTACAAGTAGATTCATCATGATCAAAATTTAACTCAATAGCTGTTTTGAACTATCCATCTTACACCAATTCGCCCGGGGCTGGGGGGGGGGCTTAATGTATTTAATTGCTTTTTAAATTATATAAATATCATTGAATTCATCTGATCGCATGGAAACATTAAGAACTTGTGCATTACGCGTCCACAAAAGTTTTCTGGCATTAATATTTTTTAAAAGACCACCTATTGGGGGCCGGGGACCTAAACTTTCATTTTCTTAACATGAGTTATATTAAAGGTATTTTAAACAGTGGCAACTGGGTAAATAGATGGATCTTCCCCAAATTTTGTACAGAAAAATTTGATGTCCAATATTAAAAGTTCTATTAGGTACTAAACTCCTAATGTCCACTCCTTCAGGGTCAGGCTGTTAATCTATTTTCGTAACTTATTTAGAAAAATATGGGCATTAAAACCCGGATGTCTAATAGTTAAGCATGGTTTTTTTCGAAAATCTATTCACGTAACGGTCTTAATGGTCGACAACGTTCACTAACTTAATCAAACTGTCTTATTTGTGACACAATCTTCACGAAATTTGATCTGCAGCTTCCCAGCGCTAACGGAAACTATTAAACATACTTATTTTGTTGATATGACGCCAATGTCAATAGCCATGTTGTTATTTTTCCTACGTTACTTGTACTTATAGTCCCATCTTCTAGAGATTTGATACAATTGTTCGAAAATTATCTGAAATACCGCATACCTGATGCAGGCCGGGAAATTCGCTAGTAAATTATGAAAAGATACAATCTAATCCAAGTGATTTCAAGTGTATATTGACTTTAATATTTTCTTAACATATGTATTTTAATGATTCTTGATTAACTTAATTCAGAGTTTAATTTTATACTAATAAGAGACAAAGCCTTTTCTATGACTAATTTTCGAACTTATAATTTCAGTAAAATTCTTTAGATTTTCAGTCTCATTCTTTTAAATTTACTTAATAACTAAAGGAAGACTGAGCTAAAAGTAACTTTACTTAATAAGTAAAGCAAGACTCAGCTAAAAGTAATATTACTTAATAAGTAAAGCAAGACTGAGCTAAAAGTAATATTGAGTAAAATCGCTTTCTCTCATATTAGCAAAATTAATACAATCTAATCATTGGCTACTGGAATGACGGAAAGATCTGGACCAAACTAACTACACATGATCCTGATTAACCCCTTTAGTTTGTTTTTAATAGATTGAAAATTACATGTCCACTACTTTCTGTCCAGCATACGAATATATTTTTTCCCTTAAAATGTATATTTTTGTTTCAAAAACATTTTGAAGCGAATAGATCAATGGTAAATATACTTGGCAAATAAGTTATCCAATCTCCATAGACAAATAAATGATAAAATGGGATTGGGGATAGAACAAAAGTAAGGAAGGGTGATTTAATATATAACATGTAATATCTTATCGGAAAACCAGAATAAGCAAAGAATTCCATCTCAGTGAAATAGCAACATTTGTTGTATTTTAATACATCTATAAATAGTTCTGTTTTGATGAAAGGGACCAAACGGAACAAAATATTCATAAAAATAAACAACTTGTAAAAACAAAGTTTTTAACTATAAATCCCTTATATAGGAGACATAACTAAAAGTATTGATTAAGTTCAATATAATAATACGCACCGCGTGACAGACCCCTGTGACATAGAGCAGTGGTCCCCAACCTGTGGTCTGCGGACCACTAGTGGTCCGTGGAGATGTGCCTGGTGGTCCGCGTGCAAATGAACAATTAATTATTTACATTTTTTTTTACTGTGGTGTATTTCTCTAAGGATTGTGCGTCTTTCCATACACAAGATGAAAAAGGCTTGTTATCCGTTTTGGCGGCATCACGTCCAAAGAACGCCAATTACACATTAGCGCAGATCGGACAACCGCCTACAATCAGTCTTTGCGCTCTGTGTCGGCGCTCTTATGTCGGCGTTCTTGTCACGGCGCTGTTAAGTCGGCGCTCTTTTGAATGGCACAATTTTGATGGGTCCCCCATGTTGGCAAGCTGATCTACTTCTATTTCCGTTTTTTTTTCTTATTTCGTTTTTATGTTCCCAAATTTCATTGATATCTCATCAAAGACGGGATTCGAAAGGATTAAGGAGGTTGCAACTGAGAGAGAATTTACGCATTGTATCATTGACAGGAAAATGTTGCCAAGCCGAAAACTTTCAACACATTTTAACAGTGTATTGATTTTTGTCGTTAAAGTTGTTAACCACAACAAGGCACACTCCCTTAACTCACACCTTTTTGGGGATCTTGGTGAGAACATCGACGCAGAGCACAGATGCCTCCTTTTGTACACAGAAATAAGATGGTAGTCCAGAGGAAAATCGCTAAACCGAGTATTTGAATTACGAGAGCCATTGCAAAGACAACTCTTCCAGTCTTCTGGATTAAAGTCATGGTGGAATATCCCGAGATTGCCACCAAAGCAATTAAATCCATATTGCCATTTCCGACATCCTATCTGTGTGAAGCGGGGATTTTCTGCAGTTACAGGAACGAATACAAAACAACGGAATAAAATGGACATAAGCAGCACACTTCGGGTGTCATTGTCTCCCATTACCCCCCGATGGAACCGTCTTTTTTTAGAGAAACAAGCTCAGGGTTATCATTGATATAACGTTCTAGTAAATTAAAATATTAAATAATGTTTCATTCATTTTTTTGTGTAAACTTATTTTATTTGAAGGCATGTTTAAGTACAGTTAAATTAAATTGAAACTGTAAAATCAAACCAATTTAAAATACCTTAAAATACCTTTATAAACAATCAACGCAGCTGCAAACCCTAGCCCAGCCCCCTCCCCCAGGTTATCGTACCGATGTAAAATGATCAAACTTTTATCGGTCCGCAGCGTTAAAAATGTTGGAGACCACAGACATAGAGGGCTTTAGTGAAACTCCATTGACCCGTGGAGGTGAACTATAGCAGACGGCTACACATGCTACATAGAGATAAACTAAAAATTCATTAATTTAATTACGATACATTTGATCAATCTGAAACTTTGATACAATGCATTGTTAGGTGACATAAGTCTATGTGCGACATTTCAGCTCGATAGAATTACGGGAAGTGGGTCATTTATTTAATTTTTTTTCTGTGGGTAGCACCACGACAGACAGACAGAGAGAGAGGGGGGGGGAAGAGAAAGAGAGAGAGAGAGAGAGAACGACAAGACGGTGAAGTTAATATAAGGGATTTAAAATAGTTCTATTTTATTTTAATTTTAGATTTTTTCATTAATCCATTTAAATTTTTTCTATTAGTTCTATCAGCGTATTAAAGACTACAATTGTTTTATTCCAAATGCAACCACTTGCTACCTTGGATCTATTGCTATGATATATTTTTCTATGTTTTTAAAATAAATTATTACCCCATTGAATTGTCTGTTTAGTTTAATAGCATTCTTTACATTACGTAGAAATGTTTGAGAATTACATTTTTCATGTGTATATTTCTGACCAACTTTAACTAGCATTGTCAAGAATAAGCTCAGCACAAAGTTTATTTATATTATAACCAGAAGACCGAGCTTAAATCCTTGCATACAAGTACTTGACCAGCGTCCAGCTGCCTACTAAGTTGTGTTCTTATAAACTAGCGTCAGGTCAATGCCAGGCTTGAGACTGTACCACGGTCTCCAGGTCTTGAGCCGCTCTCTGATGTCCGGAAAGAGCAGACACCCCAGAGGAATGAAGACAGTTTTAGTCACGGACATCATGTAAGTGGTATAACTATAGATCATCCTGAAACATAAGGAATGGTGAATAATTTTTTAGAGAACAAATTAAAGAATCTGCTTATATAATGTGAATATGATAAAATTGAAATAATTGGTTATTTGTTAGAAAGATTATAAGAAGAATTCTACCCATTGTTATTTTTCTTCCTAGCGTATCACGTCTTCTGCAATAAATCCTCATCGGAATTCACTGTACACCATTCGCAGCAGCGCAGATTTAGGTTTAATATTTTTAGCAACATTTTTCATCATACCTTACTCAACTCCCGTAGACCAAAACAACGATAACGTACAGAATTACGAGATAAGCAAACAGTAAGTACTACAAATCTAAACGTTTAAGCAAACCATAAAGAGTACACAGTTATAAGCTAAGGATTCCGTAAAGAGTGCAATGCCAAATGACAAGCATATCGTAAAGGGAGCAACGATATTTATGTACAGCATACCATTCGGTCATACCATTTAGTCAAACCATTCGGTCGTATCATTCGGTAATACCATTCGGTCATACCATTCGGTCATACCATTTGGTCATACCATTCCGTCATGACAATCCGTCATACCATTCGGTCATACCATTCGGTCATACCATTTAGTCAAACCATTCGGTCGTATCATTCGGTAATACCATTCGGTCATACCATTCGGTCATACCATTCGGTCATACCATTCGGTCATACCATTCGGTCATACCATTCGGTTAAACTCTGTACCAACACGTTGTATATGACGAACATCGTTGGAAAGTCACAGACCAGCGTCACAACAACAGCAGCAGTGTATCCGTAGTGGTCGTCAATTTCTGGCCCTCGATCTATCAGCTCGACCTGCATGCCGTTTGAAAGACCTCTCGTGAACCGCCGCCGTCGAAGTACAACAGCCGCCACCAGGAGGACTGCAGCAATCAGCAGAGGCACAGTCGTGTCCAGCCACCAGATGATGCGCATAGAATCTAAGGTTCCAAAGACGCATCCTGCATAGTTGGATATATTCCATTTTTTCAGTAATGAGTATAAGACAGAACTGGTGACGGCCGGTATGGTGATAAGGGAGGCCACCCACGGCAAGACCAGGACAGTGTATGCTCCTATGACGGTCGCCAGCTTACTGAAGCCAGCGTGGGGCTTGTAGTCACAGACCTGGGAAAGGAAAACCACCAACAGTAGCACCAGTGTCCAGTTGGTGATGAAATCCTGCAGCAGGTAGATGTGATTGACCACAGAGTGATAGAGGCAGCCTAAACTCAAGTACTGGTAGTATCTACGATTGACGTCCACCTGCATCGGTAGAAACACCAGGCTGTTTAGGAGGTGCAACAAGCAAAAACTGCTGACGACTTTATTACGCATGCGTGACCGGATGTCCTTACACGTCAGAACGGCGAGCAACAACCATAGGTTGAGTAAAATTCCAAAAGAGATGGTCAAGTACTCGACGATGTCACTGGCTAGTTGCAAGGTCACAACAATAGAAGGCGGTCTATAAGAACTTGAAGAGTTTCTGAAGACATCAGATGAATTCATCTTCCTGTCAATATAAAACAGACTAAAATAGAGGAATCGCGTTTATAAAGAAGAAAAAAAGAATACAATTGAAATGTTTTAGTTTTATTCACGGCTCAACAAACAGGGAAAATGGGCAATTAGGGCCTTATCCTGTGAATTAAAAATGTTCGGGGCTCGATTGAGGGAATAAAGAAAAATAACTGAGTTAAAGAATTTTAAAATTGTTTTGTTTTGAAATTTGTCAGAATACTATACCTTTTACGTAATTGTTTTCCTGGGTAGATGATGAAAATGCTATCACAATTTTCCTAGACTTATTTTTAACGAATGATATATTTAAAACAAATGCCAGAAACTGGTCCAATATAAGTCCAATCATTACCATGTTTGTTTTTGTTAAATGTATTAAACACATTTTCTTTAAGGCGCTGTCATGACCCAACCATACATCTAATGGAAATTGGGCGTATTTTTCTCCTTGTTAAACTTTAATGTACAGTGTCTAGCAAAATTAAAAATGGCTGTCCGTTAATAGGGCGATTGATGTATTCACTAACCAATACAAGTACTTTGAATACATTTATAAAACAAAAACCATTTTATTGACACGACATATATTTTAACGTAATCTAGATTCGGCTTTGCTGCTAAACTTATCTATAAGCTAACATGTATTTAAGACCTGAGTGGAACATTCAGTAATAATGGAACGTGCAAATAAATTTACTACCAAATGAAAAGCATGAATTTTAAAAATCCCATTTTTATAGAAAAATTCTAGTAAAATCGTATCATCAAATGCTTTTCTTGACTTTTCTTCTAGGAAAGGCTTCATTTTTCTTTTATTTTATTTAATTGAATGCTATTTGCCAGCTGTGATGACAACAAGAGCTTATGAACTAAAATATTGTTGGTTTAATGTAAAAATTAAAGCTATTATTGTAGGAAATTACAAGATAAACTGCAAAAAGTGTAAACTTTCTGAGCAAAGGTTAAAATATTTACTATCACCAACAATATTTACTATCACCAACAATATTTACTATCACCAACAATATTTATTATGACCAACAATATTTACTATCACAAACAATATTTTCAAGCTTAAAAATTAAATGTTAATTCTAAAACTGTGTGTTTGAGTGTTTTGGTGTAAGGTTGACACTTTTGTCAACATCTGATTGATTTTATGAGAGAAACGCCGAAATTCTTGCCGCTCACCAACTGAGCAAGGAACCTATATTGAAATGGCACTCTACACACTGCGTGCCTGCTCACACTGGCCATATTCTGAACGTAGTAAAAATATCGCGTCGGAAAAATAGCAGAAATAATAATTTAATAATACCACATAAATAATATAATACAATCTATTTTACAAATACCAGACTCACGGATTCACAAGAAATCACAAGTTCCAGATAGTTTTGTAGATGTTTAAATGGTCAGTACGATAAATGTAGTTGAAATTTTTGAGGGATAGGCTAATGCTCCACCTTGGAAGAAGCCTAATATCTGCATACGCACCACACACACACACAATGAAGACACTGGTGAGGTTATACGAACATGTATTGTAATCTCTGACGTGGTATCGGAGTGAAGTATTCGTTGTCAGAATATTTGCCAAGTACTTGTAACCATCTTATATTGAAATATCTTGGACTTTATTACCTTCCGTAAAAACAGAAATATTTATATAAAATTAGACTAATTAAGACTGCAATCAACAGATTGCCATCTTGAGCAGTTGATGCTTATTCAAATACAAACTAAATTTTTAAAGTATGCGAGTTCGTTTATTCCCGGGTGGCCTCCCATGTTGACATTCTGAGTTGCAGAAGTGGGCGTTTCTGCCGACTTGATTGAAAGGAAAGTAAACTGAGCTTTGCGCCGGAGATATTATTTCTTGATGACGTAGTCGATTGTCCCCAATACTTTCGGAGCTGGCGGGCAATGTTCTATTTAAGCTGCGTGGCTGGGAACATATTTGACCAAAGAATAACCTGGCAGTAAAATTTAAATAATCTAATATATAAAGCTCAGTTGGTGTTTGTAAGTTTGGTATGTTTCACTTCTCGACTGTAAGTTCCACAATCACGGAAAAACCAAATGACGGACAGGGGAACAAATTTGGCAGGACGTTTTCCTTTTAACCTGCAGATGGTTTACGTACATTTTTTGTAATTGTCCCTTTTGCCCGAAAGCCATCAATTTAAAGATCAGAAAATGTTGTGACAAATAGAGAAATATTAAATCTCATTTCCATATTGGACAGCTTCATCCGGGCATTCAAAGCCCATTCAAGTTCATTTTGGTGCGTTTTTTTTTCAATACTTTATTTTGAGTGGTGCGTTTTCAAAAATTGTTTATTGTCAAATTTCGGTGCGCACATTTTCGTGTACGCATCTTAAATTGAACTAAGCGGTACAAAGCAGTTGCCTTTTTTAAGGGTACTCTCTTTATTATTATAGATGTTTAAAATGTATATCATTACTATTGACACACGATGAATGGGGTTTATTTATTTTTTAACACGTGTAAATGAATTTCTGAATTTTGTTAGGTTATGTTGTTATTCACAAACTATCACACTTTCTTACACCCCTCCCCCCTCCTGGAGCATGACTTACTTTATGGACGGCCCCTTATCAATATACATAATTTGCAATCTCTATCACGTCTTTAGTGTCTGTCCGTGACGCTACTAATTTTAGAAAGCAGCGCACCAAATAACTGCACCAATGCATCAAAGGGTGTGCAAATTAAAGATGAGCTGTAAAAAAATATTATATGACGTCCTTGTTTTAGCTCATATTTTAATTTTGGAAAAGGAAACAATGTAATAAAAAAAACGTAAAAAACCAAGATTTTCACTATAAATCCTTTATGTACTAGACGTAACCAAAAGAATGTTCATTATAATACGCAGCGCAAGACCATCCAATAATACTTAATTGCAGTTGTGTCGTAAAACATGTTTAATATAATGCGCACCGATAAGGAATATGTTTATAAAAAGTGTTGTCAATAAAATACGCACCTTATTGCGCGACAGAAAGGTTGTTCAATATAATACGCATCGCGACACTCTCAAAAAATAAAATCAAACATAGAAATAAATAAAATAATCTAAAAATTGAATAATTTAAATAAAGTACATGCGATCGATCTGAAATTTTAATTCTTCGTTTTTATCATTGGTACAAAACTGACTGCAAAATTTCAGCTTGCTAGCTTACGCGAAAGTGGGTTGAAATCGATCCAAAGTTTTGGCGACAAGCAAGCAAACAATCAACCAAACAGAAATCACGAGTTAGTATAAAGGATATAAAAAGCAGGAGAAACGAGCGTCCCGCCGGGACAAGCAAGGGTCAGCGCGACATGAGGTCTGAAATCCAGACTGTCCCGCCTAAATTGGGTCGTCTGGTCAACTTACTCGAATCAAATAATGTCAACACACTTGTCTTTTTGCGTAGTTGGTTTAAAGATTACATAAAAAGGAGAGATTCCAGTGTTATTAAGATTTTCAACAAGAACGTTTAATAAGTGTTGCTTATGACATCATAAATTTTAATTTTTTGGCTTCGATCATAATTAACGATTAAATAATCGTTAATTTTTTCAAAAGTTAATGATTAAATTTAAATTAATCGTTAACACCCCTATGCATTACACAAGAGATATACTGGCACTTTGTAGCGGGTGTACTGACACTTCTCCCCAGTATTAGTTGCTGGTTATTACTTTTTGGGCTAAGTTATTTATCAGATTTATCTATCACCAACCATTTTGATAATAGTACCCGAAAAAAGGCAACCGCTTTGTACCGCTCAGTTCAATTTAAGATGCGTACACGAAAATGTACGCACCGTAATTAGACAATAAAAGATTTTTGAGAGCGCAACGCTCAAAATAAAGTATCGGAAAAAAACGCACCAAAATGAACTCGTTTTGAATGTCCGCATGAAGCTGTTCAATAATTGAAATGAGATTTAATATGTCTCTCTTTGTCTCGACATTTTCTGATCTTTTAATTGATGGCATTCAGGCAAATGGGACAATTAGTAAAAATATACGTAAACCATCTCCAGGTTAAAATGAACCGTCCTGCCAAATTTGGTCCCAGTCCGTTATTTGGTTTCTCCGTGATTGTGGAACTTACAGTCAAAAAGTGAAACATACAAACATACAAGCACCAAATGAGCTTTATATATTAGATTATTTAAATTTTGCTGCCATATTATTGGTCAAATATATTCGCAGCCATGCAGCTTAAATAGAACATTGTCCGCAAGCTCCGAAAGTATTGGGGGCAATCGGCTACGTCATCAGGAAATAATATCTCCGGCGCAAAGCTCAGTTGACTTTACTTTTAACCAAGTCGGCAGAAACGCCCACTTCTGCAACTCAGAATGTCAACATGGGAGGCCACCCGGGAATAAACGAACTCGCATCTTTAAAAATTTAATTTGTATTTGAATAAGCATCAACTGCTCAAGATGGCAATCTGTTGATTGCAGTCTTAATTAGTCTAATTTTATATAAATATTTATGGTTTTACGGAAGGTGATAAGGTCCAAGATATTTGAATATAACAAGTTTACAAGTACTTGGCAAATATTTTGACAACGAATACTTGACTCCGATACCACGGTAGAGATTACAACACATGTTCTTATAACCAGTCGAAAAGTGAAACATACAAACATACAAAGATACAAACACCAACTGAGTTGTATATATTAGATTTATAATTTAGTTTATTGTTGATTAATTTTAAGTAGCTTTTTGTCTTTTTTGAGTGCTATATGTTCTTTGTCTCATAGACGCTGTTACAAATATCGTATAACTTACAATTGTGTTATGATGCAGTGTCGTAAATATATTAGAGTTTTTTGAGTGACGAGAGTGGTAGAGATCTCTTGGAAAATTGTCAATTATGTTTATTTAGCATATGTGGGAATGAAATTGTAAATTTAGTTTTTATTTTTGTCAAAATTCATAATTTAATGAAACGTAACTTTTAAAGATTAAGGGAACTTTATGAGCCACCGATTTAAGTGAATACATGTCACGTGATACAATGGTAAAAAATAAATAATTTTGATTGATTATTAGTTTATTTGTTTTTATTTGTTTTTTGGGCGGGAGTGGGGGTAAAAAGTTTCCGATATATATTTTAGATACAAAAATATATCAAACTTTAACCAAAAGTGTTTCATGCGAATATACGATTGAATATATCTTTAACATGAACAATTTATATGTTCTTGATTCTTTTATTATCATTTTTCTGTTTTCTATACTAATGACAGCCTAATCCATCAATCACTCATCATTAAGTTACAAAGTTCTCATATGAATAGAAGGCTTTAATTGTGCAGACTCATGCCTTTACATTTTTACCAAAATATGACACAAGTTAAGTTAACATAATTAATATACAGTAATATAAGTTTCTCTTATATGTGCTATATCCATTTAATTCAATCATAGGCTACCATATTAATGGATAGCTCAAGACTAAACTTAGTACATATACACCTGATAACCCATACACAAATTCTAAATAGAATCGAACTCAATATACCAACTCCGTGTTCGGGGTACCAAACGCAATTTTTTCTTTAAAATGGTATATCTCTGTTTCACAAAAGTTTTTAATTTAAACAAATAATAAAATTAAAAACAAAATTAAATTGCGAATCTTAAATTTAACTTGACAAATATAAAATTTAACTCAGCATCTAATAACGGAAAAAAGAGAGGCGGGAAATAAAAAAAAACAACGTGGCGGGTGATAGAATTTATAAGATATTATGTGTCATCGGAAAACAGAAATAAAACAATGAACATCATCCCTTAGTGAAACAGCGACATTGTAGATAGTGGATAACATCTGTAAATCGGAAGTTTCATAAAATGTGTTCGCTATTTATAAAAATAGTCTTAGTTTATTTTGTTTTGTTTCTTGTAAGTTTCTTGTGTAAAATTTGATCTAATGCAAAGCTGATAAAAGCTGTTAACACAATGATCCAAACAAAGTATAAAAATGAACACCAAAATTATTAATTTTTTTGTCAGATAATTCCACGCTTTAAGGATTTCATTTTCATAACTGTCATTTGCGCAGTTATGTGTGATATCTTTAAACTGCATCTTCTCAAGTGTTGCACGCAGATCAGGGAATTTTCTCTTCAACGTCATCCTTTCTTGAAAATCCAATAGCTCCATTTCCAGATTTTCAAGCTTTTTCCATTTTATGGGGTTTCAAATAATATTCAAACACTAATTGTGACAGGATTTCAACAAAAAAGAAAAAAAAAGATACTTTGTGCTTACAGCCTTTTATTGTTGAAATACAAGATACAGTAATGACCTCTCAGCATAACAAACGCTGGTACGGAATATACATACGTTTGTGTATAGTTTACATGTATGTTTGCTATCAAAGGGGGACAAAATTAAAAACATGCGGCAGTTTCAATAATAATATTTGATAATGATAATATCACAAAATATATGAAAAAGAACATGACATCTAAAATATAATGCACCTAATCGCGTCTGTCATTCATTGCGTCTGTCATTCATTGCGTAAGTCAGACATTTCTTGCTATGCGGGATAACTCTCGATAGTAAAAAAATGAAAATAAAGAAGTAAAATTAAACAACCCTCGTAAAAACAATGTTTCTGACTATAAAACCCTTATATATGAGATATAACTAAAAGTATTGATTAAATGCAATGTGATAATCATCGCGCAACAAACATTTACAGACTGAAACTGACTGAACTCCCCTGGATTTAAAACGGGGGGGGGGTTGTGGACATCGATGGCTGGACATAACTCCAGCGGCACGTGGAGTTAACAATAACAGACGGCGACATTGAATTATATAGAGATAAAAAAAAGGCATTAATGTAAATGCCGTACTTTCTTTCGAGCAGAAATTTTGATACAATGCATTGTTAGGTGACACGAGTGCAAAATTTCATTTCGATCGCATCACGGGAAGTTGATCATTTTTAAATCCCTTATATTAACTTCGAAATCTTGTCGTCAACTCCGTCGTCATCTCTTCGTACGTCGGGCGGAAAAACAAAACGTCAAAAAATGACCCGACTTCCCATGACGCACTCGAGCTGAAATTCGGCAATTGCACCCGTGTCACGTAACAATGAATCGCATCAAAATTTCAGATCGATGGAATGTACAGTTATTAAATTAATGCATTTTTAGTTTATCTATATAAACAATATGTAGTGTTCGCTATTGTTTACATTTTACGGGTCACTTGACTTCACACCAGCCATCGGTGACCACATATCGTGGAGGAGGATTTCACTCAGTCTTAGGCTGTAAATATTTGTCACATTGTAACATAATCAATACTTTAAGTTCTGTCTCACATATAACGATATATAGTCAAAAACTTTGTTTTTACGTGGTTGTTTTATTAAATCCCTTATATTAACTTCGAAATCTTGTCGTCAACTCCGTCGTGATCTCTTCGTACGTCGGGCGGAAAAACAAACGTCAAAAATGACCGACTTCCCATGACGCACTCGAGCTGAAATTCGGCAATTGCACCCGTGTCACGTAACAATGCATCGTATCAAAATTTCAGATCGATCGAACATACCGTAATTAAATTAATCCATTTTTAGTTTATCTCTATACAGCATATGTAATTCAATTTACGGTTTGTTATTGTTTTTTTCACGTGACAGTTCAGTTCGAGCGTTGACACAACATCGTCGATGTACCGGCGTGCTTTTTTTTACATTTTATGTGTCACGCTGAGCTCGGTCCAGCGATTGGTGACCAGACCTTTCCCCACTCGGGGTTATAAAGCAAAGCGGAGTTAAGACAGATTCAGTCTGTAAATGTTTGTCGCGTTTGAACATAATCAAAACTGTTAGTTGTGTCTCATAAATAAGGGATTTATAGTCAAAAACTTGTTATTAATTCCATCATATTAACTTCACCGCCGTCTCTGGCTTGAGCTCGCGGTCGGTCGGTCGAGAGGGCGGAAAAACAAAAATTAAAAAATGACCCACTTCTCGTGATGACAATGAGCTGAAATTTGGCACATAGGCTCGTATCACCTAACAATGCATCGTATCGAAATTTCAGATTGATCGAACCTACCGTAATGAAATTAAGCCATTTTTAGTTTATCTCTGTAAAACGTATGTAATTCAATTTCACAGTTTGTTATTGTTTTTTTTTCACGTGACAGTTCAGTTCGCGCGTTGACGCCGCCCGTCCATGTACCGGCGTGCTTTTGTTTACATTTTATGTGTCACGCTGAGCTCGGTCCATCGATCGGTGACCAGACCTTTCCCCTCTCCCAACCCTCCCCCCCCCTGTTATACTGCAGGAGTTAAGGCAGATTAAAAATGTAAATGTTTTTCGCGTTTAAACATGATCAATACTTTTAATTATGTCTCATATATAAGGGATTTATAGTCTAAAACTTTGTTTTTACGGGGTTGTTTTATTTACTTTTATTTTTCCGCCAGCCCGCGAGCAACAGAGAGATAAGATTTTGAAGTTAATATAAGGGATTTAATTAAACAACCCCTTAAAAATTAAGTTTTCGACTATAAATTCCTTTATGTATGAGACAGAACTCAAAGTATTGATTATGTTCAAACGCGACAAACATTTACAGACTGATCACCCCTTGATCTAAAACCGGGGGAGGGGAGCGGGGAGGTGTGGTCATCGATGGCTGGCGTTAACTCAAGCAAGGGACACGTGATTGTAAACATTAACAGACGCTACATTGAGTTATATAGAGATAAACTAAAAATGCATTAATTTAATTACGGTAAATTTGATCGATCTGAAATTTTGATGCGATGCATTGTTAGGTGACACGAGTCTATGTGCGAAATTTCAGCTCGATAACATCAAGGAAAGTGTGTCATTTTTTAATTATTTTTTTTCTCCCGCCCGACGACGAACGACAGAGATGACGACATAGATGACGACAGAGGTCGTCATGACAGACAAGGCCGTGTTGTTAATGTAAGGGATTTAATAACAAACATTTTGGAGTCGAGATTAAGAGAGCGTGTTTCACACCATAATATACTATATGACGTGATGTCATTGTTTGAGCTTATAATAATTTGGGAAAAGGGAACAATGTAAAAATGTATACTGCATGAGTTCTTCAATAGTAAATGGGATTATTTTTTTGACGATTGCTTACAAAGATTGCCGCAATAGAAAATATATATTGAAAAGGTTTTACCTGGACTTTCTAAGAAGAAATTGGTTTATGTATAGTTATAGTATGCATTGAATAAAGATTTAGGCTCATTGGCGGCACATTTATTTTTATAAAGAGGGGTACCTTTGTGAACTTTTAATGGCTACTTTTGTAGTGACAGGCGTCAATAATATCACTTACACCTGGGTAAAAATGAGAATATAGGGATAAAAAACGAAGTATTAATAACTTAATAATTCTGACCCGGTAGCAAAGCACGGGTATTGCACTTGTCTTTTATATAAGGCGCGTGTGTCAGCCAGTCAGTAATCACTAAGGGAGGTATCTCCCGATTTTTTTAAAAATTAAATATTTAAACATAAAATAATAAAAGTTTTGGTGTCGAGATTAATAGAGCGTGTTTATCACTTTAACAAATTAAACTACGTTACGTCATTGTTGGTGGTCAAATTAATTTGAGAAAAGGGAACAATGAATTAGACAAACACGTAAGAACAAAGTTTTTAACTATAAATCCCTTACATATGAGACATAACTAAAAATATTGTTTATGTTCAATATAATACCGCGCGACAGACTAGCATTTACAGCTCGGGAAAATATTATAAACTCGAAGATTTTTGGCTTCCAAGCTCCCTTAGTCGAATTTTCCAAGGAATGCTGTGACTCTTTTTAGAAAGTTTAATGTTACTACCCCTTCCCACTGTGGAGGGAATAAACTGGGGTAGGGGAGGGAATGTGTTTCTTTTCACGGGCTTGTGTCAGTATATCAAAGCAATTTGGATTTCTTTCATATGAAACAGCAGACACCGCCTCTCTTTCCTGTCAAGCCTTCTAGCCAGTGTGGCTGTTTCCTGCCCCCCCCCCTTTTTTGTAATTATTAACATAGTCCTTGATTAATTTGCACTTATACGCCAATTTCCCTAACTCGAAAGCTCCTTAAGTCAATTTTTTTTTAATTTTAGGGGGTCCCTTTGAGTTCGACTTAGAGAGGTATGAGTGTATAAAAGGCACCGCGTCACAGTCTTGTTAGGTGACAAAAGTTTATGTGTAAAATTTCAGCTCGAAAGGATCACGGTAACTGGGTCACTAAATCCCTAAAAATAACTCCACTGTCTTGTCGTGGTCGGTCGGGCAGAAAACAAAATTAAATAAAATAATATTAATAATCTTTTCTTTAAAAGTACACGCTTTTATTTACACATAGAAAGTGCACTAAAAAGAAGCAAATAAAAAGTTTATATGATTACAGGTGAAATCCGTGAACCTATACACTGCACATAAAAGCGTGGGGCGCATATCACAACTCATTTCTCTTTGCAACTATTCTTTTGCATATAGATACATATTTCTAATTAATATGTTAGTAGCATGTATATGATCAAAGTTGTAAAACTTTTAATGGTTTATCAATATTAATACAAATTCGTATTTATGTTTCGCAACCTTGTACATGATAGATTGTTGTGGTGAGCGTCCCACGCTTTTATGTGCAGTGGATAGGTTCACGGATTTCACCTGTAATCATAGAAAACTTTTATTTGCTTCTTTTTAGTGCGTTTTCTATATGTAAATAAAAGCGTATAATTTTTTTTTAAAGTTTTTTTTATATTTTTTATTTTCTACTTTTTTGTTTCAAATTTTATTTTTAAAAATGTGGGTATCTAACTGGAAGGGGGACGTGGGTGTGGGAAGGGAGAAATAGACACAAGGAAAACACCACGCGGCAAAAAAACGAATATCATGAATATCGTCTAAAGTCACACAAAGTCGAAAAACATCAGCTGATCGCGTCAGCCCTGACTGCTGCCTTCGTGTCACACCCTCGAACCCCGCTTGCGAATTCAGCCAATCAGAAGAGCGTGGATTCGTGTCACCACGCACCTCAACCGCCATGTTGGTGTTGACCTGATTATCCCGAGGAGAAATATAGAGAGATAAACTAAAAATGCATTAATTTAATTATGGTACATTCGATCGATCTGAAAGTTTGATACAATGCATTGTCATCCAAGATCTATCTGTATTAAAATTTTGAGATCTCTAGGACCATCAGAAATGGTTTAATTTTACGTTACAAAATTTGCGGGAAGGATGGATACAACATACAAACAGTGTGACTTAATTAAAAGTGTGTAAAAATGATACACTTCCCGTAATTTTTAGAACAATGCGTTAGCTTCTCACGCCTTCAGAGTTTTTACTAGCTGTAAGTATATTTAGTTTAAAGAAATATCATACAACTTGTTCGTAGACTATAATAGTAACTGTGTGTGTTCAGTCGAAAAAGCCAACTAACAAAAAACAATTTGATAAGTTGCTATTGTTTTTAATAGAGCATTTTTGAATCCTTTATATTAACTCTTGGTGTCTGGTTGATTGCTAGCGTGTTTGCTTGTTTGTCGAAAAAACTTTGGATCAATTTTTAACACACTTTCTCGTCAGTAGTGAGCTGACATTTTGCAGGCAGACTCGTGCCGATGATAAAAACGAAATATCAAAATTTCAGATCGATCGCATGTACTGTATTTAAATTATTGAATTTTTATTTTATTTTATTTATCTCTATATATCACGTTACATTTTTTAGATTGAGTGTCGCGGTGCGTATTATATTGAACGACTTATTTATTAATACTTTCCTGTTGCGCGATTTGGTGCGTATTATATTGACAATAATTTTTTTTAACATATTTCAGATCGGTGCCCATTATTTTAATAAAATTTTACGAGACATAACTAAAAATCTGTATTGTTTGATTATTTTGCGCTGCGTATTCTAGTGAATGTTCTTTTAGTTATGTCTCGTACATAAAGGATTTATAGTCAAAAACTTAGTTTTTTAAGGTTTTTAAAAAAAATTAAATCCTTTATATTAACTCGTGGTGTCTGTTTGTTTGCTTGCTTGTTTGTCAAAAAACTTTGGATCTATTTTTAATCCCCTTCCTCGTAAGCTAGTGAGCTGAATTTTGCAGGCATTGTCGTTCCGTATGATAAAAACGATGTATTAAAATTTCAGATCGATCGCATATACTGTCATTAAGTTATTGAATTTTTATATTATTTTATTTATCTCTATGTATCATTTTATTTTTTGAGATAGAGTGTCACGGTGCGTATTATATTGAACGACCTTTTTAATACTTTCCTGTTGCGCGATTCTGTGCGTATTATATGGACGATAATTTTTTTAAAATATATTCCCTATCGGTGCGCATTATATTAAATAAGTTTTTAACGAAGCATAACTAAAATTTTGGATTTTTGGATTGTCTTGCGCTGCTGCGTATTATAATGAAAATCCTTTTTTTATGTCTCGTATATCGTAAATATAGGATTTATAGTCAAAAACTTAGTGTATTAAGGGTGTTTTTTTTATTACAAAGCGACATTGACTCGTCCATCTAAAGCAGGGGTCTCAAAACTAGGCCCGCGGGCCAGATACGGCGCGCGAGGCGCTCTCATCCGGAACTTTTTGTAGTTGGTCCCCAAACATCTGTTTGACTGTCAATGCGGCCATCCGGCAGAAATGTTTAGAGACCCCTTCTCTAAAGACTTCTATATAAAGTTGATGATGCGTACTATTCATTAAAAACGGTATAATCGTTCTAAAAATTTCAGCTTTAATCATCCTGATTTAAAATATGATGCATATTTAGTTAAAGTGTTCTAGAACAAATTAATGCCATTTTTTTATTTATGTGCTAAACAATGCTGCAAAAACTAAAATAAGACGACTCATTATGAATACAATTTTTTTTTATTTGTTGATGCCACAAGTATCTGTTAAGTTATGCTTTGTCACTACGTATAGAAAAGATCACGGGAAGGCATTGTGACGTACATATAATTTAAATAAAGGAATCAATCATTCAGCTTTTTTTTTAATTTTGAGATATGGTTCTCATGTTTTAAATGTGTCCGTGTCAAATGAAGTTAATAAACTTTAGCGGGCCGTTATTTATTTGGAACAGCAGTTAGATAAAAACATGCGTTATTAAAGAGGGAAAATTAATATGCTTTCTTTTGTGTCGTCTACCCCTCACCTTTAGTTTATGAAGAATAGTATCGCACTTTGTCTATCCCGCGTTCGCAGTTCGTATACGCTCATCTATAATTTTTATGGGAAATATAATTGCAATTTTCTTTTTAAAATACTGCTTTGTGTTGTTTGCCAACCCCTTAGCAAAGTAAGTTTAATTTATTTACCGATGGAGCAATAAGGCCTGATTCAATAATAGATACATTGCGATTCTTTGATTTTGATTTTGGACAACGTCATAGATTGATGCTTGCAGTGACCGCACCAGTTGAAAATACATTCGTTCGGGAAAACACCAGCGTCACGTGACCAGTGTCCAGCAGCCTACTGAGATGTTTTTTATACACGAGCGTCAGGTGAATGCCAGGCTTGGGGCAGTGCCACGATCTCCAGGTCTTGAGCCGTTCTCTGATGTCCGGGAAGAACAACCACTTCAGAGGGATGAAAAGGGTTTATCAACCTGCAACAAGGGTAATGGGACTAAACTTTTAAACAGAAATTGTAGAATCTACTAACAGAAGTACAATAATACAAATGAAATGTTGCCTTCTTCGTTGGAAAGATTATAAAGAAAGAAATTTTACATATTGTTTTATTTTCTTTCTAGCTAATCAAGTCATTTAAGCATTTCCTCACACATTCACGCTTCACCATTCACGGCCACACATACACAGCGAGAAGTTAATCATACCGTGAAGAGTACAAGGCTATATAGATAAATCATACCGCACAGATTATAATGCTATAAGTTAAGCAAACCTTTTCACCCAAATGTGCTCCAAAAGATCGAATATGAGGAAAGCAGCGGCAAAGTCACAGGCCAGCGTCACGACAACAGCAGCCGTGTATCCGTAGTGATCATCAATTTCTGGCCCTCGATCTTCATGTTGTTCGAATGGCCTCTCGTGACACGTCGCCGCCGCAGTACAAGAGCCGTCACCAGCAGGGCGCCTGCAGTTAGCAGAGGCAGGGTCGTGTCCAGCCACCAAATGATGCGCACGGAATCAAGGGTTGGTAAGATGCAACCTGTATAGTTGGACACATTGTATCTCTGCAGATATGAGTCAAATGTCAAGGTTGTTGTGACGGGTATTGTGATAATGGAGCACACCCACGGCAAGGCCAAGGTCGTCTACGTTCCCACGACGGTCGTCAGCTTGGTTGGGCTTGTAGTCACAGACTTGGGAAACGAAAACCACCATCAGCAGCACCAGTTAGAGATGAAATCCTGCATCAAGAACATGTGCATGATCAATGACCTGTTGTGGCACTTTAAACTCACGTCTTGTCTGTATTTACTTTCAGCGTCCACCAGCATCGGCAGGAACACCAAGCAGTTCAGGAGGTGCAGCAGGCAAAAACTGCAGATGACTTTAGTGCGCATGCTTGACCGGATGTCCTTACAAGTCAGAACGGCGATCAGCACCCAGAGTTTGAGTAAAATTCCAAAAGAGCTTGTCAAACTGTCAACAATATCATAGGCTTGTTGTAAGGTCTGATATAGATGCGATTTGTAAGACCTTGATGAGTTTCTGAAGACATTTGAAGAATTCATCTTCCTGTCAATATACAACAGACTAAAATAAATGAACCGCGTTAAAATACAATCAAAATGTATTCGTTTAATTCATTTGTGTCCAAATGTTTGGCAAAAAGGACAATAAGGAACATATTATCTGAATTAAAATTTTTAGAGCCCGGATTACGATAATAAATATAAATAACACACGATGAGACTGAATACATACTGTTTTAAGTTTTTGTAATTTTTTGTAGTCTATGCACTTTTACATATTTTAAGACAATGCATGT
Source organism: Ampullaceana balthica (assembly GCA_944989445.1). NCBI lineage: Eukaryota > Metazoa > Mollusca > Gastropoda > Lymnaeidae > Ampullaceana > Ampullaceana balthica. The sequence continues at coordinate 69,533 of CALYLW010000847.1, forward strand.
CTTATGACATAGGGAAAAGAAGCCTGGAGGGTAATGATCAGTTTTGAAAATTTGTTAAAAATGAGTTTTAATTTTTGTGTTAAATAAATTACCTTATTATGTAAAATAGGATGCTCACAATTTTAACGAATGATATATTTTAAACCAGTGTTGTCCAACCGAAAATCGTTCACGGCACACTAAACTGGTAAAAAAGCAATAAAAAAAAACAACAAGAAATCAGTGTTTATTCAAAAGATGTTTCATAATTAATGATATACTTAAGCGTTTTCTTTGGAGCAGATGAGCTCAAAACGCGGCTCATTGCTGTATAAGCAAACTCTCATTTTCTCTGTCTATCATCTGCAGTCTTTAACGTTTGACGTATGCGAGCAGTTGCGCCTTTCCGCTGATGTCAGTACTTTCATCGATTTGCATTGCCCAGAGCTTTTGGATGTCGTCGGCTTCCGCAAAATGCTCTTTAATTTGATTGTCCAAATATGTCGAAATGTCAGCAATCCGACGTCCCATCGTCTGGTGAGACAGTGGAATCTTATTTATTTTTTCAACAGCGTCGGGTCCCAACTCCATAGTCTCAACTGCGATTCGTAAAGACGGCAATATGATTGTCTCAGCGTCCAAATGAGATTTCTTTTGTTTGACCAAAAGATTCGCAATTTTATAGCTTGCTAACTGAGCTTTGACAGGAATTGAGGAGAATGTCTTCATTATTTTTTATTGCTGCTCTAAGTTGGACCGAATAGATGCGAAATAACTTTTCGGCTTGTCTTTCAATCCTGGATGATTTGAGTTCAGATGCCGCTTCAGTTTACTGGGGTTCATGGACTCGTTGGACAATGCCAAGTTACAATTAAGACAAAACGGAAGAGAAGGATCATTTATTTGCACATTGTATGAAACCATACTCAAGATATTCCTCGTGATATTTCCGTTTGGTAACATTCTTCTTGGATTTCGCAGCTCTCTCTCCATTTTGATGCTCGCTGGAATCCTTCTGGCTTCTCTCCAAAACATTATCCATAGCCGTCTGTAACTAAAAGTTTTTTTTAAAAAGTGAACAGCAGGAACGGGTTTTTATTTACTTACAACAGATATTTATTCCCAATGGAGGAGAGAAATTTTGTAGTTTTCAAGAGATTCTCACAACCAGAACAATACAAACATGAAACGTTTTTATTCAATTAATTCTTTTTCGTTAAGGATATTTTTTTTCAAAACTTGAAGGTTCGAAAAGCCAAGCAATTTCTGGTATTTTTGAAATCTTTCACGGCACACTAAAATTTTCTCGCGGCACACTAGTGTGCCGCGGCACACCGGTTGGACAACACTGTTTTAAACAAATGCAAGAAAGGAGTGAAATATAACACCAAACGTATTATTTTTTAAATGTATTAAATACATTTTCTTCAAGGCGCTGTCATGGCCAAAACACAAATCCAATGCAAATCGAGTTGTATTTACCTCAGTATATATAACATTCATCTACAAGATCCACCAGTAAAAATGTCGGAGTATAAGGAATCGTTGATTTCACTAACAAATGTTTTGAATACATTTTAAGAAGCATTTCATTGACAATGCAATTATTTTCAACGTTTGATGAATTATGATTTTCTGCTAAACTTGACTATAATATAACATGTTTATAAGACCTTAAAGGAACTTGGTGCATTAATGTAACATGCAAATAAATTTACTACAACACGAAAAGCAAAAATACACACCCCCCACACACACGCACAAACTTTTATTTTTAAAATTTAAATTGAATTGTATCATCAAATGTTTTGATGTGTTTTTACCACGTTTTTATTAATTTGCTTTCGTTCCTGTTTGTCTGTTACAAAATTTCAAATTTTCCCAAGGAAAATTTAACCACTTCTGATGATTCTAGAGATCTCAAAATTTTAGCACAGATAGATCTTGGATCACAATGCATTGTTTTAGAATTTCAGATCGATCGAATGTACCGTAATTAAATTAATGCATTTTTAGTTTATATCTATATAGCATATGTATCTGTCTGCTATTGTTGACATCCGCGTGCAACCGGAATTAACCCCAGCCATCGAAGACCACATCCCCGTGTTTAACAGCAAGGTAAGTTAAGTCACGTTTAATAATTAATAAAGAAATAAAATTTTCGATATACTCTATGATTTTACACTGAGACTAAAAAGAGTAAAAAAATAGAGGTAAAAAAGATTTTTAAAAACCACGTTTTTATAATGGGTCTAAAAAGAAGTAAATAATTTAAAACTTTTAAGTTCAAGTACTTTGATTTAATGTGAGTAAAAATGTAGGGCGGTCGCTTATGAGGTTTTACATAATATGCAGTTCATTCATTCTCTCAATTATAGATCTCTCTTTTGCCTTATAAATTACAAATCTTTAATTTTTATACCAAAATACCACTTATACCACTTAGTCCACTTATAAAAACGTGGTTTCCTTTAATTTTTTTATCGCTATGTATTTCTTTAATTTAACCAGATGATATTTTACAATTTACTTTGTTACGGCTGTTAAGAAAACAATAGCTTATGACGTAATCAACTTGTTAGTTTGAGGCAGAAGTCGGCGTTATTATTGTAGGCAATTTTTATTTCATTTGTAATAAGTGATACCTTTCTGGACAAAGGGTGAAATATTTCAGATCACTTACAATAATTTCAGACATGAAAATTAAAATTTAAGCCATACATGTGTGTTTAGGTGAGAGTTGATTGACACTTTTGCCAAATTCCTATTGATTTTACGGAGGAAAAAGCTGAAATTATTACCGCAAACGTAGGAAAGAGCCTATATCTAAACGGCATCATTCGCACCGCGAGCCAGCTCACATTGATGTTATTCTGAACGTAGCAAAATATCACGGATATTGATAGAAAATCTCGGAAAAATGGTTTTCAATAATATTAAATAAATAATATAAAAATAATTTTCAAAACTACCTGACTTACTTGATCACAGGAAATCACAAGCGCCAGTTAATTTTGTAGATATTTTAAATGGTCAGTAAATAATAACTGCTGTTGAATTTTTTTCAGAGAGCATATGACTCCGCTGGTAGAAGCCGAATATCTGTCTATACACATAATGGAGACACGGATATGTTGATAAGAGTCAAGAGCATGTATTGTATTCTATACCCTGGTATCGAAGTTACGTATATTCGTTGTCAGAATATTTTTCAAGTACTTGCAATCTTGTTAATCGTGAAATATCTTGGAATTTTGCTACTTCCATAATACCAGATGTAATTATATGAAAATAGACCATGTAAAGCTGGAAATAAAAGATGGTTAACCTAAGCAGTTGATGTTTATTTGAATACAGTATCAATTTTGAGAGTATGTATCCGAGTACGTGTATTCCTATAGTCCACAATGTTGACAGCATAAGTTGTAGAAGTGGGCGTTTCTGCCATGTGTGTTGAAAGTAACATCAACCGAGCTTAGCGCCGGAGATATAATTTCCTGCTGACCCTATTCAGTGGTCCCCTATTCTTTAGGTTCTGGCGGCAAAAGTTCCCTTTATGCTGCGTGGCTCCTCAAATATTTGAACTACACCTTGCGACCTTTTAGAACAACCGCGTAGCAAATTTAAATAATAATATAATATGATATATGCGTTTATGGGTTAGGGTTTTGTACAATTTTTCACAAGAGCTTTTTATCTTGCAGATGAACCATCCGTGGTTGGAACTAGTGCTTTTAATACATAGTGTTTTGATACTAGCGGTATATGAGTTTACATATGATGGTAACTGGTGTGGGCAATGATGTGGATCGGGAACTAGACAGGTATATATGTGCTGTGTGTGACGGCTGTAAAAGACAGTAGAATGAATGGTGTAGGACAGGTGTGAGACATATGTTGGACAGGACAGGTCCAGGGGTGTTAAATGTGTAAGACAAGATTGTGACAGGTGTAAGACATGAGTGTGACAGATGTAAAAAAAGGTAAGTGACATTGTATGTTAAACCGTTCGATTAACCCAGTGGTTCCCAAACTTTTTTTGACTCATGGACCCCTTGTTATAGTCAGAACCTGCCCTCGGACCACCAAATGAAAAAACGGCGTAAATTCATAGTACATAAATACCAAAACCAATAAAAGCCTAATTTTGATGAAAAAGTATTTATTGAAATTGTAACTTTAAATTAAAATTTAAGACAATTTTTTACTTGGATGAGCGTGATTAGAAGGAATAAGTGTATTTATGTATCAATGATTGTCAGTAGCAACCACACGTCCCACGAGCACTAATTTCCAGTCGGTTGTTGTTGTTTGTGTGTGTGTGTGTTTGTGTGTGTTTGTGTGTGTGTGTGTTTGTGTGTGTGTGTGCGCGTGCGTGCGTGCGTGCGCGCGTAGGTGCATGTGTGTGTGGGGGGTGTGGGTGTGTGTGTGTGGGTGTGTTTGTGTGTGTGTGTGTGATGTTTATAGATGTTTATAGATGTTTATAGATGTTTATAGATGTTTATATGTTTATAGGAAGACGGGAATTAAGCAGTCAACTTCTGTACAATAATCCCGTAACGCAGGATCTGTTTTTGTTACCAGAATTTATGGTATCCTTGTTCAAACATTGAGTTAAGTTCCTCATTTGTGGATATTTCAATACGTTGCTCCTGCATTAGTATGAATTCGATTGTGTTATGATTTCAGTTTCTCCACGCGCAAAAAAAAAGCAAAAAAAGGAAGGGTGATTAAGTGTTGACAGTGAGCATGCAAGTCTTCGTCTCTGTTTTGTAATTTGGAAAGATACAGAAACAGAACATTCTCCTCTTCCCAAAAGTGAAGTTTTGCAACAAACGCAGATATTGGGCTTTTAGTTTTGATTAAAGGTAATTGGTCACCTTTTAGTTCAAATGAGTTTTGTCAAATTTGCAAATAAATCAGTCATAAGGAATATGTCATTTTTTAAAAGTTAATTGGGTAACAAATTATTGTCTTTGCTTTCAAGGAATTTCAACACTGAAACAAAGAGAGTATAAAATCGATTTAAATACGCACCTTTTGATAACCTAAGTACTTCTCTGTGAATAAGTAAACGATTATAGTCTTTATCATTTTCCAAACAATATTGAGCAAATAATCTCTGATTGAAGGAATTCCTTTTGATTTTATTAACTGCCCTAAATGACATAATGACGTGAGGCATGGAAAATTTCATTAAGATTTTTTGCCAATAAATAATATCGATGAATGACACAATGTAGTGAACAAACATTCCCCACAGGTTGTTTAAACATATGCCATTAATCCAGCGGTACAGCTTTAACTTCAGAAAATCTCATTAATTCAGTAAATAATGTTTCAACTTTCATATTTGTTTTTCCTAACATTTAGTAATAATTCAAATATTTAACAACACTGTAATGTCTGCATTTTTTCTTCGGCTCACTCATTCTAATATCTGTTGTAACAAATCACTGTTAATATTTAACTTTTTCAATGGAATGCTGCAGTAAAGCCCTTTTGAAAAAAAATTATTTGATGATATGATAAAATTTAGATAATATAATTTCCCGACACAAGGAAAATCACCCAACTTTGCAACACTCATTGATTCACGTTAAACACTTGTACTTTTCTGGCCTACATATAGGAATTCCGCATTTCGTACGCATCGAACTTGAACTTTCAATAAACCAACTATTTTGATTGGGTATAGCTGTGGAAATTTCCCTTGTTCTACTATCTTTTCAAGGTAGAACACCATTGTGTTCCATGAATGATAACACTACATTGAGATACTATTTTATTTAGTGTTATTTATTTAATTTTTTATAGTAACAAAAATGGATCACAATTATAATACGTTATGTTAAACCTTGCGCGGACCCCCTGACGTTGTTCATGGACCCCCAAATAAATTATAATTTTCCACGGACCCCTTAAATGGTACCAGGGACCACTGAGGGTCCGTAGGAACCACTTTGGGAACCACTGGATTAACCGAACTTTGTAATAGTTCTAGACCTTTCTTTTGTTATAATTTTTATTATCTGAGTTGGTTATCATTAACTTTGGTTCCATAAAAGTTAAATAAGTGTTCTAAAAATAGTCTAATTATGAGTAAATTATATTTTTTAATATATCATTCTATAGTAACATCTAGAAATCTTTTGTTAAATTCGTCAACTTGCATGATTTCATAGTTTACCTAATCTAGGCGGTCTGAAGAACCTAATTAAAGTACTGTCTTTATAATAGTTTTTACCTTTGTGTTGTTACAATATACCATGGTCAGAGTCTTGTTCTTGTATGGGTTTCAAATAACATTCAAATGTACTATTTGGGACAGGAATATACAACTTAAACAAAATAATTTGATATTTTGCGAATACAGAATTTTATTTTTGAAACTCAAGATACAGTAGTGATGTATCAGCATTATAAACGCTGGTACGGAATATACCTATACCTACATTTGTATAGCTTACTTGTATGGTTATTGTCAATTGGGGAAAAATTAAAAACATACATCAGTTTCGCTAACATTTGATTATGATAAAAATATTTTTAAGAATGTTACAAAGAACATGACGTGCAATATATTTACAGATGGAACACAACCAACATGATTCCATAATAAACACATCTTGATACTTGAAATTTTACTTTGGTCGAAGGTGTAAACTTACGTTTTCAGTGACGGCACCATATTAAAACACACTCGGAAACACACTAGGGTGACGTGAACAGCGTCCAGCTGTCTACTGAGTTGAGTTTTTATAAACTAGCGTCAGGTCAATGCCAGGCTTGGAACAGTGCCATGGTCTCCAGGTCTTGAGCCATTCTCTGATGTCCGGGAAGAACAGCCATGTCAGAGGGATGAAGAAAATTTTTGTCAGGGACATCAGGTAAGCAATGAAATAGAAGATCGACCTGGAAGAGAAGGATACGCGTAATACTTTTTTTTTAAAAAAACAGAAATTGTAGAATATAATAAATAAGTCAAATAATACAAGATGAAATGTTGGGTTCTTTATTGGAAAGATTATAAACAATTCTACATATAGTTTTATTTTCTTTCTAGCTAATCAAGTAATATGAAGTTTGTCATAACGCATTCAAGTTTCTCCATTCTAGGCCACACATGCACAGCTATCAGTTAATCATGCCGTAAAGAGTATAAAGCTATAAGTTAATCATACCGTAAAGAGTACGAAGGTATAAGTTAATCATACCGTAAAGATTCAAATGCTATACTTCTAGCATACCTTTCAATCCTAATCTGTGCAAAAAGATCGAATATGACCAACATATCAGCGAAGTCACAGACAAGTGTCACGACAACAGCAGCCGTGTATCCGTAGTGGTCGTCAATTTTTGGCCCTCCATCTATAAGCTCGACATGCATGTCGTTAGAATGGCCTCTCGTGAACCGCCGCCGCCGCAGTACAACAGCCGTCACCAGCAAGGCGCCTGCAGTTAGTAGAGGCAGGGTCGTGTCCAGCCACCAGATGATGCGCACGGAATCAAAGGTTGGAAAGATGCAACTTTCATAGTTGGACATATTATTTCTCTGTAGAAATGAGTCAAAGGTCAAGGTGGTTGTGACGGGTATGGTGAAAAGGGAGCCCACCCAAGGCAAGGCCAGGACCGTGTACGTTCCTATGACGGTCGCCAGCTTAGATAAGCCAGCGTGGGGCTTGTGGTCACAGACTTGGGAAAGAAAAACCACCATCAGCAGCACCAGCGTCCAGTTGGAGATAAAATCCTGCATCAAGAACATGTGCATGATCAATGACCTGTGGTGGCACTTTAAACTCACGTCTCGTCTGTATTTGTGTTCGGCGTCCAACATCATCGGCACGACAACCAAGCTGTTCAGGAGGTGCAGCAAGCAAAAACTGCTAACGACTTTAGTGCGCATGCGTGACCGGATGTCCTTACACGTCAGAACGGCGATCAGCACCCAGAGGTTGAGTAAAATTCCAAAAGAGATGGTCAAACTGTCAACGATATCATAGGCTTGTTGCAAGGTCTGATACAGAGTCGATATGTAGGACTGTGATGAGTTCCTGAAGACGTTAGATGAATTCATCTTCCTGTCAATATACATCAGACACAAATAGATGAACTGCGTCCACAGGCATCATTATAAAGGAAATGTTTTATTTTAAGACAGGGGGTCCAAAATTTTGTCAAATAGGGCAAATATAGCCACGTCCTTACAGGTAAATTATTCGAAGGTTAAGATTATTAAGGAAAATAACATACTAAGATTCAGTATATGGTTTTAAAATCGTTTTATTTCGTTATTGTAATTTTTAAAAGTAGTATACATTTTTTTCTGGGGGATGGGTATAGTACTATCGCGATTTTTAAGACTGATAAATGACCTATTCCATTAATAGAAAGTAAATAAAAAAAGGTTAATAAAAATAGTCAAGGTATGGAATAAATACGTTTTTTGAAACTGTGGTTCTTTATAGAAGATAAAATGTGATTAAATATAACTAAAGCCTCAAATGATGTGTCAAAACTTGTGATACAAAAAATGATATGCAATTTTGATTACACCAAAGCAACATTTATTTACTTATCCAAATTTACTGCGACAAAGATTTTTCGCCATCGGACGTTATTACATTTCTTACACATAACTTTATCGGCTTTTTAAAATGAAAACTTTACGTTGGTAAACTATAAGAATTCATCCATTTTTGCAAATATTTAAACTCATCGTATTGTGTATTTAAAACATCTTGGAATTTCTATCTTTCAAAAACATATTTTGTTGTCCGTACAGAAAACATCCACGAGTCAGCTAAATATTAGAAATGAGTGCCGGGACAAGTTTAAATTTTAGCCCGGGCCGTTTTTGACCCCCGGGTTGGACTCTTGATACCACTGGTTTAAGATAATACATATTTTATGATATAGGGAAGATTAGGTGTCAATGACAATGTTCACTTTTGAAGATTAGTTAAATATGAGTTATAAGTTATTATTTTTAAATAAATGAACTTAATATGTTGAAAAGGATGCATTCAGTATTAATGGTTATTATATTTAATATATTGCAAGGCACAGTCCACTGAGGAAGGAAAAGAGGCAGACAAAAGAAAAGATGGGAAGACAATATCAAGGAGTGGACCGGCCTGTCATTCAGCGACTCTCAAAAGGCAGCACAGGACCGGGACAAATGGCATGAGATAGTGTGCAGTTTACGATGGTAAACCACCCAATGCCGGGTTAAGGGATAGTTCAAGTTCAAGTTCATATTCAATAATAATAATAATAATAATAATAATAACAAATTGATAATTTATATTTAATTAAAACAAAAGCAGGAAAGGAGTCGGATGTCAGACCAATCATAACAACTGTTTACATTTTCTTCAAGGCGCTGTCATGGCCAAAAATCTCATCAAATGGAAAGTGAGTTCTCTTTTCCTCCTGGTATAACTTTCATCTACAGCAGGAGTGGGAAAACTACGGCCCTCGGGTCGCATGCGGGCCCACAAGAGCATATTATGCGGCCCTTAGGCATGTATATGTTGCGATCTTATGTCTATGTTAATTTTGTTTGTTTAGAATTGTTGCTATATTTGTTTAAAAAAATATTTCGAGTATTTGATTCGAATCATGTGATATTAAATCGGTTTAATGGCTCCAGAATTGATTAGTGATTATTAGTCAGTTATTATTAACATCCTTATTCGAAACTGCATTTCAACTCAACCAGAAAGGGCATTTTTTAAAGATTTACATATTTTTGGTTTTGTTAAAAATGTAATTTAAAAGTGAATGGACGTTGATTTAACCATGAGTAGTACAAAAATATATATATATAAATAAATTAAAAAATTGAGGATGACTGTCATGTTTTTAATGAGTAATGGACCATTAAATATTGCTTCACGATTGTTGGGAGCAAAGCATTTTTGCAATGCCGTGAGTGTGAGCGTCTTTAACTTACAACTGTTTTCACTAGTCTTTAACTTACAACTGTTTTCACTAGTCTTTAACTTACAACTGTTTTCACTAGTCTTTAACACAAGTAGCTGCAACCGAAGCCAGTTTGGTGCCGTCCCATAAGCTTGTGCATAAGAACAAGTCTTTTTCTGACAGCGAATTGATCAAGGAATGCTTGTCAGATGCAGCAAACATTATGTGTCTAGAACAGAAAACAAAATTTGATAGCATTTCTTCTGCAAGGAGAAGTGTAGTCAGGCGTGTTGAAAAATTAGTGACAATTTGATGCACAAACATCGAGATGTAATCATAAACTTTTGCAAAGACTTCTGGCGTTGGAAGAAAGTACCTATGTACAGGACGTAGCAAAATTTTTGGTATTTATGCGTGGAATAAACAGACGTTTTGAGCTTAACGAAGAATTAATTAGTAATAAGTAACTCAAAGATATAAACATAGGCCAGGATTTAATCAATTTTGTTGAGAACTGTGTTAAAAGAACTGCGTTGGTGTGGAACAAGATAGTAAGTTTAACAACCGATTGAGCGCGTGCTTTGAATGGAAAAATGAAGGTCTTGTGAAGTTGATAAAAAAATAAAATCAAAGAACAACACCCTGACCATACACTCTTACCTCTCCGCTGTGTCATCCATCCGAAAAGTTTGTGTAAAGCTAAGTTGAATATCAAGAATGTGATTTACCCAGTTGTTAGTTTGATACACCGTATCAAAGTTAGGGCACTTCACCACAGGAAGTTAAGGACACTGCTTGAAGATTTGAAAACTGAATTTTATGATTTAATCTACCACAGCAGTGTCCGCTCGCTGAGCCTGGGCAAGATATTGACGCGAGTGTTGGATCTCAAGGAAAAAATAGTTAGGTTCCTGGAGATTAATGGTTTTGTTTGTGACTTTGTTACTAACATTGTTAATGAAGAGTGGAAGTCAGACTTCCTGTTTGCTGTTGGCATTATGGGAAAGGTAAATGAAATGCATGTCAAACTTCACGGCAATAGCTTGTTTGCACGTGGAATGTATGTGCATGTTAAATCATCATCAAGCTCTCCTTGTTCTCTAGAAAAGCAGGTGAAAACAGGCGTTGCCATCTTCTTTTGCTGAAACAGAAAACCATTTCTGGTGAAACGGCTGACAAGTACAAGGCTCAGTTGGATGCCATAGCTGTGGAATTTGAAAGGAAGTTCCAAGACTTCAAGAACCCGGAAAAAGTATTCAATATCTTCAGTTCGTATTTATTTCAGAAGCTGATTCAGCCCCAGAGAATATACAGTTAGAGCTGATTGACCTACAAGCAGATTATGACCTGAAGGAGAAGTTCAAGTCAGTTCTTCTGCTGGAGTTTTATGACTGTTTGCCAGCAGGAGCATTTCCATACTTTACAAACTTTGCTGAAAATTTTTTGTCACTATTTGAAAAAGAATATGCTGCCAAATTTGTGTCACTATTTGGATCCGCATACGTCGGTAAACAAACTTTTTCTTGAATGAAAATAAAAAAGTCTTAGAACAGATTGATGTTGACTGACAGCAATTTGAATGCACTCATGCGAATCACAACCAGTAAACTGGCTCCAAAATTGAAGAATATTATCCAAAATTGTTAAAAGTTACCTACTTCTCATTGATTATAAGTACTCTATGGCCATCTTGTATGTAAATTTTGTTTCTACTTCATTGTTATTATGACAAGTAACATTAAACTTTTGTTGAAATAATAATGAATAGTAACATCAGTAAAATCTTATTATCAAATTAGAAACTGTTTCAGTTCTTATTTTAAAGTGTATTGTACATGTGTAATAGAGTGTGAGCGTGAAATAAAATGACAAGTACATTGTTATTATCATTAATTCATATATTATATGTTGTGAATTGTAATTGAAGCAGACAAAATATATATGCTGCCCGCCTGTAAGAATAAAATATTATATGCGGTCCTCCGTAGAAAATTTTTGCCCACCCCTGATGTACAGGAAAACCCATTAAATGGCTGTTTTAAATTATAGGGAGGGGATGATTTCACTAAAAAATATTTTGAATAGATTTTATTTAGCATTTCATTGACAAGGCAATTATTTTAATATTTGGTGAATTCTGATTTTCTGCTAAACTTGACTATAATATAATATGTTTATAAGACCTTAAAGGAACTTGGTGCATTAATGTAACATGCAAAAAAATTTACTACAAAATGACAAGCGAAAATACCCCTCCCCAAACACACTTTTATTTTTAAATTTAAATTGAATTGTATCATCAAATGTATTTCATGAGTTATTTTCTTGGAAAGGCTTGATGTGTTTTTCCTTTAATTTAACCGGATGCTGTTTACTAATTGAGTTTATTTCGGCTGTGACGAAACCAAGAGCTTATGACGTAACAACTTGTTAGTTGTTTGAGGCCAAAGTTAACGCGATTATAATTGGCAATTTTTACTTCATTTGTATAAAGTGATAACTTTCTGGACAAGGGGTGAAATATTTAAGATCGCTTACAATAACTTCAAGCATAAAAATAAAAATTTAAGCTATAAATGTGTGTTTAGGTGAATGTAAAGTTTGACAATTTTCTCAACAACTGATTCACTCTATGGAATGGGCAATGTGGTCGAGTGGAATGCGCGCTCGGTTCACGTACCGATGGTTTCGGGCTCGAATCTCCGTAAAGGCAGGGGTGGGTCCCTGGGGACAAGGGTGTCCCTGCCCCCTGAGTCCACCTAGCTCCTTTGGGTTCCTAACACTAGTTACGCTAGGAATTTGTAAAACATCATCAAAGCCGTAGCCCATGAACGCTGCTTCACTTCATGGTTTTGTGGACGCAATAATGTTCTATATAGATGATCTAAAATTAGATGAGGAAGAAACGCCAACAGTCTTGCCGCACGCTAGCGCAGCAGACTGCCGTTATCAAAGCAACACTTTAAACAATGCATACTAGCTCACTGCAGACGTAGAGTACGCATGCGCTCTGAACGAAGCTGAATATATAGCATAGGAAAATTTTGAAGAAAATTAATTCAAAATTACAACATACATAATGTAATAAAATATATTTTAAAAGTAGCTTACCTACTTAATCACAGGAAATCACAAGCGCTAATTAATTTTATATATGTTTAAATGGCCAGTGCAATATTTCGAGTTGTTGAAATTTTCCCAGAGAAGGTAACGATCCCTCTGGAAGAAGTCGAATAGTTGTCTAGACACGAATGAGGTTATTTTAGAACATGTATTGTAATCTCCACCTTGTTATCGGAGTATATGTTGCAAAACAATTTCCAAGTACTTGAAATCTTGTTGAGGTGAAATATCTTGGACTTATTTCCTTCCAAAACATCACATGTATTTATATATAATTAGTCCAAGTAAAGCTATAATCAACAGACTGCTAACATGATCAGGAAATCGTTGTTAGAATACTATATCAAATTTTTAGTGTTGATTTTCGAGTAAGTTTATTCCATAAGTTGACATTCTGAGTTCTAGAAGTGGGCGTTTCTGCCGTGTCCAGTTGAAACTGAGCTGTGCGCCGTAGATAATATTTCCTAGATCTTAGCCAGTGGTCCCCAATTCCTTCGGAGCCTGCGGACAGTAACACATTCAAAATTGGAACTTGCAGATTTTGTAAATAGTATTTTGGCGGTAGTCGTATTGACATGAATTGGAGTTATTAACGATGTGTCCAGCCACCAGATGATGCGCACTGAATCACAGGATTGTTAATATTGCAATATTGTATTGGTATTGGTAGTATTGCCAATACTTTTTAAAGCATTGGGACTATATTGTATACTTCTTGAAATTTGATATTGGTATTGGTATTGCCAATCATTATTTTTGATATTGGTATTGAATTTTAACCAATACTAAAAGCAATATTCAATAAATTCTCTACAACATTGGTTGTGAATAAAGCTGAATATAATAAATTTTTCTTTGGTGTCGCCATCTTGCGAGTGACATTGCCAAACAATTTTTGAATGAGACTGATCGATGAAATGAATGATAATAGAAATCAAATAATATATGATATCTTTGGCAATGAGCATTGACCAGTGACTTACCAAGGCCAAGGCTCGATTAAGGCTTAGCACTTTAGGCACCATGCCTAGGGCCTACAAACAAAAATAAGGCCAAACAAAAAAAAATTTTTTTTATTTATATAATATTAAATTTGTTGAAATTATAATTATTTTTAATAGCGTGAATGCGTCGTTCTATTTCGTTCATAACTTTTCAATGATTGCGAATATTATGGACTGATAGGTAATACTTTCAAGATCTTGATGCCATTTTTTTCTATGGTCAATATTTTCTTTCCGATTCCCTTTTACAGAATTTCTTGCTTGAAAGTGAGTCAAGTTAATGTTTTGTTTCATCCAATGCCAATGTAGACAGATTTTAGATATAACTCATGAATTTAAATTTTAAACGTATTTGCGTTTTATTTGTCGAATGACCCAAATATTGGTAAGGGAATAATAAATAAATATTGGTATTGGTATTGCAATAATGGTTTTAAAATTGTATTGGTATTGGTATTGCAATACTGGTTTTAAAATTGTATTGGTATTGGTATTGCCAATAATTTTTTTTAGTATTGTTAACAACCCTGCTGAATCAAGGGTTGGTAAGTTACAACCTGCATAGTTGGATATATTCTTTTACTGCAGAGCTGATTCGAAAGTCGAGGTGGTTGTGACGGGTATGGTGATAAGGGAGACCACCCAAGGCAAGGCCAAGGTCGTGAACGTTCCCGTGACGGTCGTCAGCTTAGTGAAGCCAGTGTAGGGCTTGTAGTCACAGACTTGGGACAGGAAAGCCACCATCAGCAGCATCAGCGTCCAGTTGAAAATACAATCGTGCATCAGGTACGTGTGTTTGATCAATGACTTGTGGCTGCAGCTAGAACACCCGTACTGTCTTGATTTACGCAATGCTTCCATCTACATCGACAGGAACATCAAGCTGTTCAGGAGGTGCTGGAAGCAACAACTGCAGATTTTGCGCGTGCATGACCAAACATGCTTACACGTCAGAACGGCGAGCAGCGTTCATAGATAGAGCAAAATTCCAAAAGACATGGTCAAGCTATTGACGATGCCATTGACTAGTTTCACGTTCGCAATTAGAGAAGATGCGAAAGACCTTGATGAGTTTCTGAAGACATTAGATGAATTCACCTTCTTGTCATTATAAAACAGATCAAAATAGATGAACCTCGTTTATGGATTAGTTAACAAATGAAATGTTTTAGTTTAAAGTAAGGGGTGTCCAAACTTTTGGCAAAAAGGGGCAGTTAGGGGCATATAATGATAAATAAATAATATGTGAATTAAACATATTTGTGGGCCGGATAAAGATAATTAAGAAAAATAACATACGATGAGTACACAACTTTGATATCGTTTTATTTTTGTTGTCATTTCTAAGAGTAATAAAAAAATTTAATCTACGTTTTTCTAAGGATTCGGGATAGCAGAGGCGTCACTAGGGTTGGTGTCACCCGGGGCGGTAGCTTTTTGTGTCATCGCCTCCTTGTTTCTTCAGGCAGCTCATGCCACGTCCGGATTCCGGACGGGAAGAACGAAAATGTTCTGTTTGTTCTTGCTTACAAATAGGAAAAGTGTTTTTATTAAGTTATCTTTGTGGGGCATATAATAGATTCGAGCTTTATTATTAAACAAATACAAAGCTCAACGTTACACCTTTCACAATTTGTGCTATGATAAATTGAAACATGGACAATATCCCAACGGCAATAACTCATTTTTGTCAAAAAATCCACTTAGAACATTGTTATTCTAGGGGGTGAATGTCAAACAAGCCTTAAATTGAGAAAAGTTAATTAATTAACTGAATGCCATTTTTTTAAAGTTTAAGTCTTGTCTGTCATACTTTAAAAGAACATTAAATTTTCTAAAATTCGTCTAACTTTTGAACGTGTCCAAAATGTAAGTGTCATTTGGCTTACTTTTGTAACTTTCTTTCAAAATTAGTCAATCATTATTAAAAAAATTATTTAACCAGGAAAAGGTATAATATAATGTGTATAATGTGGCATTTTGACTCAAAAATAATTCGAAAACATTCTCACTATCTTTCCCTGTTTTACAAAATTAAATAAAGGATTCAGCTGGCTTACCATTGCTGCTCCAAGAATGTGGAATCATGAATTGTAAACAAAATACTTGAATTTAATAGATTATATATTTAGTATTTAGTACTATTCTTGATAATGTTTAGACCAGACGGTTTTCAACGTTAAAAATTCGTCGCTGCAGGTGCGGTTCTGATCGCGTCGTTCAAAATCAACTTTACTTTGGCTGCCGAACGTACGCATCGCGCGATCTATCACTGAAAATCGTTTCATACGAAATCGAAAAGACTGAATTTTTTTATGGGAAATTAATTCAGTATTAAAGGTTAATTTAAAAAGTACCTAGACTCAAGAAAATACGAAAATCATGTTTCTTAGAGTTCATTACATTTACATAAATATGCAAGTTGAATAATTAAAAATTTTAAAAAATAATAACTCAAACACGTTTAATACCTTATTTTCCTATAAATAAAAACAAAAACAAAGAAAACCTATCTATTTTTTTTAAAGAAAAATCTTATCCCCACCCCCTTCAACTGTCGTGGAGGAAGTAGTTAGTTGGGATTGGTCTCTCAGGCTGACTCCGTGTGTCGGTATGTCAAAGCCCAGTATGTTGGATTTTCTTCTAAAACAAAAGACACCGCTTCTTGTATGTCCAGCCTTTTTTAAATTGTGCGGCTTTTTCTTTCCTTTTTTTTCCTATTAGTTTTATGGTAGTTTGTGGAGACGTTTTATTATTGCCTGTTAACTGATATTTTATTTTATTAATACGTTTTCGGTTTAAACGTATTTCATTGTATTTCTCAATTTCTTTCTAGATGAAAAAATGTGTATTCTTTTTTTTCTGACATAAAATCGTACACAGTAAATTTTAGGCTTGGGTGTCACCCCCTGATGGGTGTCACAAGGGGCGGCCCGCACCCCCGCACCCTTAGTGACGCCACTGCGGGATAGCGCTATTGCGATTTTCGAGACTTATAAATGCTATATTCCATTATTAGACATTTACAATATTTTCAAAAAATAATATCCAAATTATGGAATAAAGATGTTGATTAGAAACTACGTAATTGTACCTTGCAATATATAAATGCTTTGTACCAGTAGCGTAATAACGGTTTGGCATCGGGGCAGTTTCCAAGGGCGCCAGCTCAAAAGGGTGCCACTAAATCTGTAATTTTTAAATTTGTATTTAAATAAATACAGTCGGACCTCTCTAAGCCGCACTAAAAAGGACCCCAAAAAAATTCGACTTTGGTTTTTGAGTTAGGGAAAATGGCGTAATACGCGCCGATTAATCAAATAATATGTAGATATTGAGAATGGGGGGCATACCGGCTAGTAGGCTTGACAGGAAAGAGAGGCAGTGTCTGATGTTTCATATGAAAGTAAGCCAACTTGCTTTGACATGACGACACAAGCAGTGAGAGTAGACACCTTCCTTCCTCTCCCCCACTGTACTCCCTCCAGAGTGGGATAGGGGGAAAAAAAAATTTATTTTTAAAATGAGTCAATGCATGTAGCAAAGAGTCGCAAATTAGTTACCACTCCTTTTTCTTGACTATGTTATTTTTTGTACTTTCAAGGGTCGATTGCATCAATTAAGAAGAGGAAATTACGATGGTACGGACACGTGACAAGAACTGGAATTCTCGCAAAAACTATATAGCAAGGCACAGTCCAGGGAGGAAGGAAAAGAGGCAGACAAAAGAAGAGATGGGAGGACGATATCAATGAGTTGACCGGCCTGTCATTCAGCGACTCTCAAAGGGCAGCACAGGACCGGACAAATGGCGTGTGTTAGTGAGCAGTTCAGGATGGTGCCCCAACGATCGACCAACGGGTTAAGGGATAGTTCAAGTTCAAGGGTGACTTAATCTCTTGTGGAATGCACTAAGATAAGATATTTCGTCCATTTACGTGGCTCTACGGAAAACGTGTTCTGAAATGTCACTCCAGAATAATAATCCAAACGCCTTGGAAAATTTGACTATGAGGAGTTGAAAGCCAAACATATTGGAGTTAAGGAGATCTAAAATAAATTAGTCTTATTGAATTTTGCCGGGACCGAACAATTAATTCAATATGGGGAGGTTTCGGCTTAGGGAAGTTCGACTTAGCGACGTCCAACTGTATTACACTTTTATCCTCGATAAAAAGTGAATAATTAATTATATTTAAATATATTTCATTTAAACCATTATAATATTTTTATTGTGTATGTTGCCTTTGCGGGGCTTTTTATCATACAAATGTCAATATGATTTTACAGTTTTTCTTTTAAAAAAGAAATATCCTACTATCCCCATCCCACTGTCCAGGTAATAAAGTGGGGGAGGGGATGGAAGGTGTTTCCTCTCACGGGCTTGTGTCGGTATGTCAAAGCAAGTTGACTCCTTTCATCTGAAACATCACCGCCCCTCTTTCCTCTCATCACCGCTATGGCTGTTCCCCCACCCCCTCTAAATATCAACATTGTCCTTGATTAATCTGTGCCTATTACACCAGCTTCCCTAACTCGAAAACTCCGTACGTCGAAATTGTTCCCCCTTGTGTTCGACTAGAGAGGTCCGACTGTATTAGCAACACGCCAATACGCCAGCTAACGAAGTGCTGAGCTGTATTCGGTGGAGTGTTACTTAAATTTGCTTTTAATTGTGAGTGTCTATCGTTATGTATGAGATAATGAGTATGACACATTGACACTAATGTTTCTATTTATAATACACGTTACTTTAAGTTTTGCTCTATTCTTAATTTACGCAACAATATCCCGTTGTATCCACCAATTTATTTGGTATTATTTAGTAAATAATAAACTGTAAATTAGTATTGTTCCTGTCTTATGCATTATTTATATTCACGTTGTATGACTGTCACTGTTAGACTTCTCTTGAGTTATTTTCTGGGAAGGCTTCATATCTATTTTTAGTTTTTATTTAACCGGATTCTGTTAGCTAAATTATTTTTACGGCTTTGATTAAAACAAGATCGTTTGACCTAACCACCAACTGGTATAAGGCCAAAGTTAGCGCTACTACTGTAGGAACTTTTCACTTCATTAGTAAAAAGGTTTTAGCTTTCTGAGCAAGGAGAGAAATAACACGATCAAATACAAAAAAGTCAGGCATAAAATTAAATTTAAAAGCTATAAATATGTGTGTGGGTGAGTGTTTGTTTTAGTCAAACGTTGACACTTTTGTCAAAAGGTGATTGCTTTTATGCAAAGAAAGATCTTGGATATCTTTAGTTCTGTAACACCAAATGTATTTATATGAAATAACACCAAATAAAGCTGGAATCAACATATCGCTTTACATTAGGGGCCGTCCATAAAGTACGTCACGCTATTTTTGAACATTTTTAACTCCCCCCTGTGACGAAATTTATGGAGATAAAGTCATCTGCGCACGGGAACTGGGTAGAACAAAGGGGAACTCACTATTGTCTGACCCGAAACCATCAACAATGCGACGATCTGACCTGATTAGGTATGCACTGGGATCATGTGACAGGTCATGGTCACATGAACGCGCAGCGACAATTAAAAGCCAATCAGGAAAGAGGTGAATATATTACCCATCGGGTATAAAGGCCAACGCAACCCAGAAATCAGTCTCTTTTCCGCCCAAGACGTCAGCAGATTGTAGTGCAAGTGTGACCATATTTCATACAACTATATCTGCATCCATCCTTGTAGTGGAAGGGCCGACATTATTCTTGCTGACCAGAATCCATTCTGGCTTCTGGGCACCCGCTAGTACCGGAGACATCGCGAATTCCTGACGACAGTCCCACCCAGAAAGAAGTGTCGTTAATACTCAGGACCATGAACTGGACCCACCACTGTCCCAAGCGAATTGGATCTGACGCCCTACCTCATCCCTGCACCTATCGACAGGAACCTGAGGAGGACAACTCAGCCGTTACCAGTTATTACGTCTAACGTAAAATTGACGCCAACAAACGCACACTGCGTATGTCGAAGCCTGTACGTGTACACACACTACACGTACAGAAGCCGGTTATTCACACTTCCGTGATCACCGAAGTCACCTGGGCCATAGGTGAAGAGCCTACCGAGCCCAAGTAACCGAACGATTCAGCTAGAGGGAACCTTCAGAACCAACTACACACTCCAGCACCGACGGAGCCTTGTGTAGGTCAGCGCTACCCAGCTGAACGCTTCATCACACACACTGACCAGGGGAGCGTGCAGAACCAACCGCCACACGGAGCGGGGCGCGACGACCCCTCTGCATTTAAGTGCCCACACCATAAACATAAGGTTACTTTAACCCTAATGATGATAAAGCTAGGCCAAAGAAGGGACAGTGAATTTGTTGTATCACTATTATCATTTGTGACCAGTTTCCACTCTGGTATAAATTGTATAAATAAATTTATTGTTACGTTTTTACACCCGTTTGGTCTGTTGATTATCGATTGCAACAGATCACTAAAGTTTATGCGTTGTGAGCGGGAGGGTGATATTTAAACACTACACCCCTAGACAAACTTGCCAAACATAGATTCTCATCTTTTTCGCCACACCCCCCTCCCCCTGTCACAAACTGTCACACATCTCGGACCCCCCCCCCTTAAAGTACGTCACAATTTTTGAACAAAAATGTTTTTTTATTAACAAAATAATAAAACTTTAATATAAAACAGCGGGACGTCACACATGGCTGGACCCCCCTCCCCCTGTCACAAACTGTCACACTTTCTTACACCCCCCCTCTGGAGCGTGACGTACGTTATGGACGGCCCCAAGGCAGGTAATCATTATTAAGATATATGTTCAAAACGTTTCACTTATTATGCGCGTATTTTTTCCCCTTGCTACAGCGGATTAAGGAGGGGGGGGCCCTGACTGGGCTAAAGACAGGGGCCGCCCAATGATTTAAGGGCCCCAAACTTACTATATTGTATAATAAAGGTGGCTGTACCAGGCCCCAGGTTGAATTGCAGCCAGGGGACCCGTGCAATCGTGATCGGCCCCTGCCCCCTTGGATTCAAGTGTAAACATT
This sequence comes from Ampullaceana balthica, assembly GCA_944989445.1. Classification (NCBI taxonomy): domain Eukaryota; kingdom Metazoa; phylum Mollusca; class Gastropoda; family Lymnaeidae; genus Ampullaceana; species Ampullaceana balthica. The sequence goes on from CALYLW010000847.1 coordinate 90,620, forward strand.
CTGAATTGCAGAAGTGGGCGTTTTTTGTCGTGTTAGTTGAAAGTAATGTCCACTGAGCTGTGAGCCGCAGATATTATTTCCTGATGACGTAGTAAGTGGTCCCCTAGTTTTGCTGAGCTGCGGGCGGAGAGATTATTTCCTGATGACGTAGTAGGTGGTCCCCTAGTTTTGCTGAGCTGTGAGCCGGAGAGATTATTTCCTGATGACATAGTAGGTGGTCCCCTAGTTTTGCTGAGCTGGTCGACACTAACACATTCGAAGCTTGTACTTGTGCTTTTTGCAAATAGTATTTTCGTAGCAGCCGCGAATGAATTAAATTTGTACAATGTTTTGTGTTAGTAGCCGAATATGAATGCAATAGTAGTTAGATATGATGTGAACAGTGTGGGGGGGGACGACGACTGTATAGCAGGAAATGGACAGTTACATGAGATGTTTGTGACGGGTGTAAGACAGAAGTGTGACAGGTGTAGGACAGGAGTGGGACAGGTGTGGGACAGTATTGTGACAGGTGTAGGACAGTATTGTGACAGGTGTAGGACAGTAGTGTGGCAGGTGTAGGACAGGAGTGTGACAGGTGTAGAACAGTAGTGTGACAGGTGTAGGACAGTAGTGTGACAGGTGTAGGACAGTAGTGTGGCAGGTGTAGGACAGGAGTGTGACATGTGTAGAACAGTAGTGTGACAGGTGTAGGACAGTAGTGTGACAGGTGTAGGACAGTATTGTGACAGGTGTAGGACAGTAGTGTGACAGGTGTAGGACAGTTGTGTGACAGGTGTAGGACAGTATTGTGACAGGTGTAGGACAGTAGTGTGACAGGTGTAGGACAGTATTGTGACAGGTGTAGGACAGTAGTGTGACAGGTGTAGGACAGTAGTGTGACAGGTGTAGGACAGTAGTGTGGCAGGTGTAGGAGAGAAGTGTGGCAGGTGTAGGACAGTAGTGTGACAGGTGTAGGACAGTATTGTGACAGGTGTAGGACAGTAGTGTGACAGGTGTAGGACAGTAGTGTGACAGGTGTAGGACAGTAGTGTGACAGGTGTGGGACAGTAGTGTGACAGGTGTGGGACAGTATTGTGACAGGTGTAGGACAGTAGTGTGACAGGTGTGGGACAGTAATGTGACAGGTGTAGGACAGTAGTGTGACAGGTATAGGACAGTAGTGTGACAGGTGTAGGACAGTAGTGTGGCAGGTGTAGGACAGAAGTGTGGCAGGTGTAGGACAGTAGTGTGACAGGTGTAGGACAGTAGTGTGACAGGTGTAGGACAGTAGTGTGACAGCTGTAGGACAGGTGTGTAACTGTTGTAAGACTTGAGTGTGACAAGTGTGGGTCAGGTGTGTGACAGGTTTAGGACAGGAGTGTGACAGTGTAAGACTAGAGTGTTACAGGTGTTGGACAGAAGTGTGATATGTAGCCAAAGTTTGTAAAATGCCAACTTTTCGTAAAGCATCAGTTCGTGGGTTATTCCGTGTCAGTGCTCTAAAATAATAACGAAAAACTATCTGTTTGTCCCTACCTTATTTACCATCAGCATCAGTGGTGCCACAGACCTTCATCACATACGTCCCATCACATACGCCCCATCAGATCAGTCAAAGACCTTGTTGGGACCCGGCCTGCTCCATCACATACGTCCCATCACATCAGTCAAAGACCTTGTTAGGACCCGGCCAGCTCCATCCCATACGTCCAATCAGATCAGTCAAAGACCTTGTTAGGACCCGACCTGCTCCATTACATACGTCCCATCACATCAGTCAAAGACCTTGTTAGGATCCGGCCTGCTCCATCACGTACGTCCCATCAGATCAGTCAAAGACCTTGTTAGGACCCGGCCTGCTCCATCACATACGTCCCATCACATCAGTCAAAGACCTTGTTAGGACCCGGCCAGCTCCATCCCATACGTCCAATCAGATCAGTCAAAGACCTTGTTAGGACCCGACCTGCTCCATTACATACGTCCCATCACATCAGTCAAAGACCTTGTTAGGACCCGGCCAGCTCCATCACGTACGTCCCATCAGATCAGTCAAAGACCTTGTTAGGACCCGGCCAGCTCCATCCCATACGTCCAATCAGATCAGTCAAAGACCTTGTTAGGACCCGGCCAGCTCCATCCCATACGTCCAATCAGATCAGTCAAAGACCTTGTTAGGACCCGACCTGCTCCATTACATACGTTCCATCACATCAGTCAAAGACCTTGTTAGGACCCGGCCAGCTCCATCACGTACGTCCCATCAGATCAGTCAAAGACCTTGTTAGGACCCGACCTGCTCCATCACATACGTCCCATCACATCAGTCAAAGACCTTGTTAGGACCCGGCCTGCTCCATCACATACGTCCCATCAGATCAGTCAAAGACCTTGTTAGGACACAGCCTGCTCCATCACATACGTCCCATCACATCAATTAAAGACCTTGCATTACTTCCTTCGACACCAGATGCTGAAGTTCTTATATGTGTTTTGTTTTTAATTCAATAGATAAGCAATTTGGTAATTACCCTCCGGAAACTGAACGATACTTTTTGTTCTTTGAGCCGTTCAATACAAAAATGTAATTTAAAAATAAAACTCTCGTTTGGTCAATATTGATTGATATTTGATAAGTTAGAAGTAAGGAAAGAAAACGAATTAGAGCAGTTTATAAAAATGTTGAAAGGGAAAAAACTGCGATTGCAATCAAATTATTTTAATATCCTGAGAAAATGTGTACATTTAAAGTGTTCTATTATGCGAACTTTGAAAATTTTCTAAAACGTTCTGTTGTTATAATTATCTATCTGAGTGCCTTATCATTAACTGTGATTCCATAAAAGTTTAAACAAGTGTTCTAACAATAGTCTTTGAGGTTTCATGCTTTTTCCGTATCTGATTCTATTCTAATATCTACTAATGCTGTGTTAAAGTATTGCCATTCACTGTTTACCATCGCAATAAATCTAGGCAGTCCTAAGACTCTACCGAAAGTGCTGTAATTATAATTGTATGTGTTTCAAATTAAATTCAACAATTATATGTGACAGGAATATACAACTAAAAAAAAACTAAATATTTAATATTTAGTGCTTACAGCCTTTTATTGTTTATATACAAGATGCAGTAATGATATCCTTGAATTGGTACGGAATATATACCTAAATTTTTATAACTTACATGTATTTTTGGAATCAAAGGAGAGACAAATTAAAAACATCCATCAGTTTCACTAATATTTGATTATGATGAAAATCACAAAAAAAAGATTAAAAAGAACATGACATTATATTTATTCACAAATGGAACAAAGGAATTTGATTCCATAATAGACACATCTTGATTCTTTGAACTTGATTTGTTCAAAATCCTAGACGTATGCTTTCAGTGACGACGCCCTATGAACCTCTATTTAAAACAACGCTCAGAAACACACTGGGGTGATGTGAGCAGTGTCCAGCTACTAACTTTTGCTTTTATAAACTAGCGTCAGGTCAATGCCAGGCTTGGCCCAGTGCCACGGTCTCCAGGTCTTGAGTCGTTCTCTGATGTCCGGGAAGAAAAACCACGTCAGAGGGATGAAAACAGTTTTGGTTATGGACATCAGGTAAAAAATTAAATTGAAGATCAACCTGGAAGAGAAGGAAAAAGGGGAAAATATTAAAATATTAAAACAGAAATAATTCGAATATAACAAAAATAGAAATGAAGGTTCTTCTAGGAGAGATTATTTTAAAAAATTCTACAGATATTTCTTGTTCTTTCTAGCTAATGAAGTCATTTGAAGTATGACCTGACTCATTCACGGTTCACATTTTGCAGCCCCGCATACAAAGCTATAAGTTAATAATATCGTAACAAATACCAAGCTATTAGTTAAGTATACCGTACAGAGTACAAAGCGATAAAGTGAGCGAACCATTCAGTACTACGGTATTCAAGACGTTCGAAGATGATCAGCACTGAAGTCAAGTCACAGACCAGAGTCACGACAACAGCAGCCGTGTATCCGCAGTGGTTGTCAATTTCTGGACCTCCGTCTATGAGTTTGACCTGCATCACGTTAGAAAAACCTCTCGTGAATCGCCGCCGGCGCAGTACATCAGCCGTCACCAGGAGGGCTGCAGCAACCAACAGAGGCACTGTCGTGTCCAGCCACCAGACGACGCGATGGGATTCAAGGGTTGGAAAGATGCAACCTGCATAGTTGGATATATTTTTTCTCTGGAGAAATGAGTCAAAGGTCAAGGTGGTTGTGACGGGTATGGTGAAAAGGGAGCCCACCCAAGGCAAGGCCAAGGTCGTGTACGTTCCTATGACGGTCGCCAGCTTCGTGAAGCCAGCATGGGGCTTGTAGTCACAGACTTGGGAAACGAAAATCACCATCATCAGCACCAGTGTCCAGTTGGAGATGAAATCCTGCATCATGTACATGTGCATGATCAAGGACTGGTGGAGGCAGTTTAATTGCCCGTCTCGTCTGTATCTGCGCGTGGCGTCCATCGAAATCGGCAGGAACACCAAGCTGGTCAGGAGGTGCAGCGAGCACAGACTGCAGATGATCTTATTGCGCGAGCGTGACCAAATGTCCTTACACGTCAGAATGGCGAGCAGCGTCCAGAGATTTAGTACAGTTCCTATAGACGTGGTCAAACCTTCGACGATGTCATTGGCTAGGGTCAAGGACGCAATTAGAGACAATTCGTAAGACTGTGATGTATTACTGAAGACGTTAGATGAATTCATCTTCCTGTCAATATAAAACAGACTGAAATAGTTGAACCGCGTTTATAGAGTAGAATACAATCAAAATGAATTCGTTTAAGTCAGGTGTGGCCAAACTTTTGGCAAATAGGGCAATTATGGACATATCCTGTGAAATAAAATAACTCATGGGCGGATAAACATTTTTTTTAAAATTACGATGAGACTGAGTAAAGGATTTTGAAATAATTGTGTTTGTGTTGCAATTCGTAAGAGTAATGTACTTTTTATAAACTTCTTTCTTAGGGTTTTGTTAGAGTAATATACTTTTTGTATACGTCTTTCTGGGTGTTTTGGAGAGGGGATGTTACTATCACAGTTTTCGAGACTTATAAACGTCATATTCCGAAATATATTAATAGAAATTTACAATAATTTGATAAATAATAACCAATTTATGGAATAACGATTTGTTTATTGGACCATACGGAACTTACAATAAATAAAATGCGTTGAAATAAAACCAAGGCCTCAAATGAGGTGTCAAAACGTGTGATCAAAGCAAAACGTTTTAAAATTTTAAGTACACCGAAGTCGCAATTATTGCCCTATACAAATGGGAACATGACATATTTTTCAACATAGATTTTTTTTTGCCATCAGACGTCATCTAGTTTCTTACAGATAGCAGAACATAACTGCGTGGGCTTTTTATAATGAATAATAACGTTGGTAAACAAAGTACGTGTCATCGGTATTTAAGATCATTTGACTTCATCTTGTATTGAACTAAAACCATCATATAATTTCACGTTTTCTAAAACATCATGTCGCTACATAACAAATCAACGAGTCACATAATTACTGGAGATGAGTTCGCGGGCCAGTTTAAATTTTAGCGAGGGCGAATTTTGGCCCACGGGCCGGGCTTTGGATATCCCTGGTTTAGGCCAATTGATATGTTAAGATATAAGGAAGAGTAGGTAAAAAAGATAATTTCGAAAATCTAATAAATATGATTTTCAAATTCTTTTTTTTCTAAATAAATGACCTTAATATGGTGAAATTGTTTTAGCGAATAATATATTTATATATTTATAAAGCCTTGAAACATTACAAGATAGAAGAACAAAGAGCAAAGTAGTAATTATACAAAGGCAATTAATTATAACTTAGAAATACAACACAAAGCTAACTTAATACAACACAAAGCTAACTTAATACAACACAAAGATAACTTAATACAACACAAAGATAACTTAATACAACACAAAGATAACTTAATACAACACAAAGGTAACTTAATACAACCCTCAGATAAAAGTAGGGATAAAAACACTCTTCCTATTTTGTAAGCAAGAACAAACACATACAAATTTTCTTTCTTCACGTCCGGAATCCGGACGTGGCATGAGCTGCCTGAAGAAACCAGGAAAACCAACACTTTATCAACATTTAAAACTCTCATAAGAATGCATGACTAGAAACAAAACATAGATAAGCGTAGGACGCAATAATTTTCTGTCTGCAAGGAACGTCTGTAACAGATTCGTTAAGATATAAGATAAGATAAGATAAGATAAGATAAGATTTAAAACAGATGCAAGAAAGTAGTCCACTATAAGACAAATAATATCATTTTTAAAAAAAAGTATTTAAGACATTTTCTACGACGAGCGGTCATGGCCCTGACACAAATCAAATGCAAAATTGAAGTGTCTTACCCTTTCTGTACACCTTTGATCTACCATGAGAACTAAAATAAATAAATAAAAAATGCTTTGTTCCCAACGCTTTGAATGTGGCAAAATAAATTATCAACAAACACTGATAAGAACACAAGCTTGTTGAAAATTCAAAAGAAAGGCTAATGATTCTTCCAGGAGAAGCTAAATGTCTGTCTGAACAACACACAATGAAGACACATATGTGTTTATAAGAACATGTATTGTATTCTGTACCGTGGTTTCAGAGTCAAGTATTCGTTGTCGGAATGTGATCAAATGTACTCGTAATCTTGTTATAATGAAATATCTTGGATATCATTTTGATTGTGTTATGATCTCAATGTAAAGCGCTGTGAGCCTGGTTCCCTACTGGGATACACCGTTATATAAATTATCAATTATTATTATTATTATCTAAAATTTAGACCAAATAAAGCTGGAATCAACAGATTGTTAAAATTGGGAGGTAATCGTTATTTGAAAACAGTATCAATTTTTAGAGTTGATATTCGAATACGTTTTCCCCTAAGCCTCCAGTATCGACGTCCGAGTTGCAGAAGTGGGCGTTTCTGAGGCGTTAGTCGAAAGTAATTCAACCGAGCTGTGCGCCGGAGATATTATTCCTGATGACGTATTCAATGGTCCCCATTGATTTCAGATGTAGTAGGCTCTTACATATTTGAATTTGGAACTTGCGATTTTTGCAATTAGTATTTTTGGTAGGAGCTGCGATTGAATTAAATTTGTGTTAGATATGATGTTAATAGTGGTTGGGGGAAACAGCAGAGCCGGAACTGTACATGTATAGTGTATAGGAATTGTGTGTGACAGGTGTAGGACAGGAGTGAGACAGGTGTATGACAGGAGAGTGACAGGTGTAGGACAGGAGTGTGACAGGTGTAGGACAGGAGTGTGACAGGTGTAGGACAGGAGTGTGACAGGTGTATGACAGGAGTGTGACAGGTGTAGGACAGGAGTGTGACAGGTGTAGGACAGGAGTGTGACAGGTGTAGTACAGGAGTGTGACAGGTGTAGGACAGGAGTGTGACATGTGTAGGACAGGAGTGAGACAGGTGTAGGACAGGAGTGTGACAGGTGTAGGACAGGAGTGTGACAGGTGTAGGATAGGAGTGTGACAGGTGTAGGACAGGAGTGTGACAGGTGTAGGACAAATGAAAAACAACAAAAATACAACAACATATTTGATATTCAATACGTAATCCTTTTATTGTTAAGATAAAAGATACAGTAATTATATCTCAGCTTTATAAACGCTGGTACCGAATGTACCTAAGATTTATAACTTATGTGTTTGTTTGTAAACAATGGGGGAAAAAATAAAAACTTGAATCAGTTTCACTAACATCTGATTACGCTAAGAATATTGACAAAACACAAAAATATTAAAAAGGAACGTAACGTTAAATATATTCACAGATGGAACTCAACAAATTTGATTCCACATTAGACCCGTCTTGATTCTTTGAGTATGATTTGGTAAACGTCAGGGTTTAAGCACATGCTTTAAGTGACGGAAACATGAATTCTCAATTAAAATACACTCGGAAAAACACTAGCGTCACGTGACCAGTGTCCATGTGCCTACTGAGTTGTGTTTTTATAAACTAGCGTCAGGTCAATGCCAGGCTTGGGGCAGTGCCATGGTCTCCAGGTCTTGAGCCGTTCTCTGATGTCCGGGAAGAAGAGCCAGGGGAGAGTAATCAAGAAAGTTTTCGTCAGGGACATGATGTAGGCAGTGACACCGTAGATCCACCTGCAAAAAAAAAGGGGGGAAGGGGACATAATTTAATTCATTGTTTTATATGTGTGTCTTACAATGTAATATTTTAGATTGTAAGTTTAAATATGACTAAGGGGCCGTCCATAAAGTACATCACGCTATTTTTTACCATTTTAACTGCCCCCCCTCCCCCCTGTCACAAACTATCACACATCTCGGACCCCAAAGTACGTCACAATTTCGAACAAAATTTTTGTTTTTTATTAACAAAATAATCAAAATTTAATATAAAACAGCGTGACGTCACACATGGCTGGACACCCCCCCTCCCCCCTGTCACAAAGAGTCACACTTTCTTACACCCCCTCCCCCCCCTCTCTGGAGCGTGACGTACTTTATGGACGGCCCCTAATATGACAACGTTAAATTATAAGTTCTACGTAGAGAAATTTATTGCTACATTTTAAAGATTTTGTTTTGCTTCTTTTTTTTTCTTCAAGCGTATTCCATGAGTAGACTATATTCACTAGATTTAATGCGCTAACAAACGTAAATTATTGCAGGACAAAAACTGTGAAAAATCGTAAGAACACCACAAAACTAAGCTAAACGTCCTTAAAATTTTAAAACTTAATAGTAAATACTTATTTTTATAAAATATAGTCTTTTAAAAACCCATTTGTAAACAGAAGGATTCCAATAATTTGCGTAAGTGCCAAATAGTTTTTAAAAAAAAATAATAAAAAATATTTTTTTAAAAAGCAAGTAGACAGAAGAAAGGTCCTCAAATGTGAGTTTGAGGGCCTAAACCCCCGAAGTCGTTTAATTCTCGTCGGTTGTGCGAAGAGTCCAACTGATGACGTAGCGTGGTATAGTAACCTGGGGTGGGTCAGTGTATATAATTTTAGATCCTCTGCTGCCACAACACACGGTTAATGTGGTGAGAGCGGTCGTCAATCACGACGGACAAACAATAAAACTAAACATTTGAAGATGAGGAAGGAAGACGTAATTCCTATCCAGCATTTCATACGCCAAAGTTTGTTTGTTTTGTTGTTGTTGTTGTTTTACTATGGTCAGTGACGTACTAGTCTTATCTAGACAGACACTCCTCCTATACAGCAGATAGATTACTGCGACCACACACCATGCCGGTCTGTTGGCTAAAGACGCGGTGTTCACAGGCCACTGCCACGAGGGTTCACATGCCACTGCTATGATGATTCACAGGCCTATGCCATGAGGGTTCACAGGCCACTGCCATGAGGGTTCACAGGCCACTGCCATGAGGGTTCACAGGCCACTGCAATGAGGGTTCACAGGCCACTGCCGTGAGGGTTCACAGGCCACTGCCGTGAGGGTTCACAGGCCACTGCAGTGAGGGTTCACAGGCCACTGCCGTGAGGGTTCACAGGCCACTGCCGTGAGGGTTCACAGGCCACTGCCGTGAGGGTTCACAGGCCACTGCCGTGAGGGTTCACAGGCCTCTGCCGTGAGGGTTCACAGGCCACTGCCGTGAGGGTTCACAGGCCACTGCCGTGAGGGTTCACAGGCCACTGCCGTGAGGGTTCACAGGCCACTGCCGTGAGGGTTCACAGGCCACTGCCGTGAGGGTTCACAGGCCACTGCCGTGAGGGTTCACAGGCCACTGCCGTGAGGGTTCACAGGCCACTGCCGTGAGGGTTCACAGGCCACTGCCGTGAGGGTTCACAGGCCACTGCCGTGAGGGTTCACAGGCCACTGCCGTGAGGGTTCACAGGCCACTGCCATGAGGGTTCACAGGCCACTGCCATGAGGGTTCACAGGCCACTGCCATGAGGGTTCACAGGCCACTGCCATGAGGGTTCACAGGCCACTGCCGTGAGGGTTCACAGGCCACTGCCGTGAGGGTTCACAGGCCACTGCCATGAGGGTTCCACGCATTACCAAGTCGCCTCTGTTTCTCAAAGTTGTGTCAGGACTCAGGGACAACCTTGGCCACGGGAACAAATCCCTGCCTTCACTGGGATTCAAAACCCTTGACCGACGGTACGCCAGCCGAGCGCGCGTGCCACTCGACCACCGTGCTCCACTAACTACTGTTGAGGGATTTTGGTGATTAGACTGTGTCTGAAGATTTCTGCTCGACACGAGATCTAGAAGTTGATTAAAATAGAGATGCAGAGTTCAACCGTCGGAGATCAAACATGTAGGCAGGTCACATTGCCCATACTTATTAACATTGTAGGGCGACATGGGGAAGTTAGTGTAAATCAAAATAGTGATGAAAGATTCAACCAACAGAAATTGTAACTAAATAACCTTGTATTATATCATACTCAGTAGGTATACAATAAAGCTTATAAATAACATTGTATTATATCATACTCAGTAGGTATACAATAACGCTTCTAAATAACCTTGTATTATATCATACTCAGTAGGTATACAATAAAGCTTATAAATAGCATTGTATTATATCATACTCAGTAGGTATACAATAAAGCTTATAAATAGCATTGTATTATATCATACTCAGTAGGTATACAATAACGCTTCTAAATTACATGCAAGATACACAAATTAATCGCTTGATCAATAAATTTCCTAAAGCTTTATTAATAGGCTATTACACAAGAAGATGATTTGGATTATATCAGCGCACACGTCTTCTTGTGCAGTAGTCTATTAATAAAGCTTTAATGTATTCTCGCAAAAACCATATTACAAGGCACAGTCCATGGAGGAAGGAAAAGAGGCAGACAAAAGAAGAGACGGGAGGACGATATCAAAGAGTGGACCGGCCTGTCATTCAGCGACTCTCAAAGGTCAGCACAGAACCGTGACAAATGGCGTGTGTTAGTGAGCAGTTCACGATGGTGCCCCAACGACCCAACAACGGGTTAAGGGATAGTTCAAGTTCTAGTTCAATGTATTCTTTTGATCACACAATCGGTTTGTTTGACATCAGTTTGTTTGACTAGTTTGTTTGACAGGTTTGACATGGTTTGTTTGACATCAGGTTTGTTAAGTGTGAAAGGTTTCAGCCTCCGTTTGTGATACAATAGGGACGCAAAAATAAGAGTGTGTGTGTGTGTGAGTAGTTCTATTTTTGAGATTGTGATAAAATCAGCGGAGTTCAATCAGAAGTCAATTAGATTTCAACTATTAGGGGTAAATGAGATTTCAATTAGAGGTCAATCAGTGAGGGTCGATTCAGATTTCAATTAGGCGTCAATCAGAGGTTGATGAGATTTCAATTAGAGGTCAGTCAGTGATCATTTGAAACATCCTGCTTGATGGTAAAGAATTTGTATCATTTTAGTTAAACTAAACTTTATATATGTGACAAGCGATCCGAGCTACGATCAAACTAAGTCAAATCCAAAAGTCGCTTTTCCAATGTTTCTCTAAATTGTATAGCTCGTTATTTTGCACATTTAATAATCTATTCGTTCTCTTTACAAATCAAAGACATGATATGTTAAGATAAAAAATTGTATGGGCTTTAATTAAAAACTAGTTATTATTGATAATTGAAAACTTATAATATAATAAGTCCCTTTTAAAATGCAAATATATGTATTTGCTTTTCGCACTTCGGACGTTTCGGGCCGTCCATTAATTACGTCACGCTATATTTACAATTTTTAAACCCCCCCTCCCCTGTCACAAACTGTCACAAATCTTGGACCACCCCCGCCTCCCCTAAAGTACGTTACCATTTTGAACAAAAATATCTTTTTTATTAACAAAATAGTTTTAAAAATTTATTATAAAACACCATGAAGTCACACTTGGCCGGACCCCCCCCTCCCCCCTATCACAAGCTGTCACACTTTCTTACACCCCCCCTCTGGAGCGTGACGTACTTTATGGACAGCCCCTTTTTTAAAAAAATTACCCTAAAAGTCCTTTTTTAAACTTAATTTTTCTGATTATATCAGTTACAAAGATGGAGATCTTAAGACATTGTACTAATATTAAATGAAAATACTCGATCTCTTTGAAGAGGTTCTACATTTTGACATATAATTATTTCCAATTTATCATCAGGGATCAATAAGATCTTGCTAGGGACCCAACATTCAAGAAAATGAAAACCCAATTTTTTTTAAAGAAATTGAGAAGCCAGAGAAGAAAGAGTGAAATTATAATGCTGGTGACTTAATTTTGTTGTTGTTGTAATTGTTGTTCTTGCACAACTTAAGTCCAAAAAACCATCATTAAATACATAGCTGAATGATAGGATTACCTATAAGAAAACACAACTATAAGTTCTATATGATAAGCATATACAAACACAACTATAAGTTCTATATGATAAGCATATAGTTAAGTATCCACTAGGCTAACCACCTATCACATTCACTCCCACCGCCCCCCCCCTTTTTTTCACTCGCCAAACGCGATCAGTCGACGGTCACTGATTGCATATCTTTGGGAAAGGTCAAGGCGTGCCATGATGACCTAATGGCTTTTTTTGCTTTGCCGATCCGCCATTCATTAGACTTGGGGGTGGGGGGGGGGTAACGCCTGCTTATTTTAGAAAGGTCTTGTGTTTCCTTGTTGGTCGTAATTAAAGAATGTGCTTTCTCGCTTTCGTGTATGTTTGAAGGGCTCTCTAAGTATACAAAATAAATAAGGGCGAGATTAAAAATCAGGCGAGGGGGCCCGGGGGGGGGGACTAGGAGACTAAGATGGGATAAGGCTTATTAGAAAGAGAAAATTTGAGAGAGAAAGATTTTAATTCCAACCTGCATTCGTCGCGTATGACAGAAATCTAGTGATTTACACATCGTTAGATAAGCGTGGGTGATCTTTGCATTGACAAAAAACGCTAATTTTCATAGTTACATTTTTACGTTTATAAAAGTTGTATACTTTAACAAAACATCAGATAACGGGTATTTAATCCATTTATGTAGTGTCAATTACTGTTTATTTTGCGTCCCGTGGATCAATACCACTAAAACTGCAACTTTTAATGAAATAAAGCTTCGGTACGTTACACATAGTTTTTTTTTAATTCATATTTACTCTACAGAAATACACCGTAGAGATTACAAAACTAGTTAAGCATACCTTTCGGTCATACTCTGTTCAAAAAGATCGAATATGATGAACACCGCTGCGAAGTCACAGACCAGCGTCACGACAACAGCAGCCGTGTATCCGTAGTGGTCGTCAATTTCTGGCCCTCGATCTATAAGCTCGACCTGCATGCCGTTGGCAAATCCTCTCGTGAACCGCCGCCGCCGCAGTACAACAGCCGTCACCAGGAGGGCTCCGGCAACCAACAGAGGCACTGTCGTGTCCAGCCACCAGATGATGCGGTAGGCACCGTCGGTTGGAAAGACGCAGCCTTCATAGTAGGAGGACAAATTCACACCCTGCGCGTATGAGTAAAACGTAGAACTGGTTATGACGGGTATGGTGATAAGGGAGCCTACCCAAGGCAAGACCAGGACCGTGTACGTTCCTATGATGGTCGCCAGCTTAGTGAAGCCAGCGTGGGGCTTGTAGTCACAGACTTGGGAAAGGAAAACCACCAGCAGAAGCACCAGCGTCCAGTTGACGATGAAATCCTGCAGCAGGTAGATATGGGTGAGAGCGGAGTAGTAGTGGCAGTTAAAACTCCTGTACCGTCTGTATCTCCGCACGGCGTCTACCTGCATCGGCAGGAACACCAAGCTGTTAAGGAGGTCCATCAAGCAAAAACTGCAGATGATCTTATTGCGCATGCGTGACCGGATGTCCTTGCACGTCAGAACGGCGAGCAGCACCCAGAGGTTGAGTAAAATTCCCAAAGAGATTGTCAAGTAGTCTGCGGCACATTTAGCTTGCCTCAGGGCTGCAAGGAGGGACATTGCGTAAGACATTGATGAATTACTGATGGAATCTGAGGAATTCATCTTCCGCTTCGGGTCCTGTCATTATGAAACGAAGTGGACAGCGTAAATGAACATTTTTAGACAAATCGAAACATAAATGAACAGTGTTGTGAAATTGAGTCGTTTGAGCCTAAAGAATGATATGTGTTAGCCAAGGGGTTATACAGAATTCTTAGAGAGTAATCTCACGCTTATCGAAATATTTATTTTAGTAATGGGTCACGAATATTTTGTGATCGTCTATAGGGCCGAAAAGTTATAAAAGGGACACATTTTACTTTTAAGCATTTGCCTTATATGATTTGAAATGATTTTATATTTGTATTTAATGATGAAAGGAAACATTCAGTTATATCTACAATTATACAAGTAATTTACATACAAAAAGATTTATTTTAAGTCCTTTCTTTACAAGATGGCGAGAGGCTTCATTAAATTCTAATTGATCTTTTACGATCTCTTATTGACACTTTTATCTTCTAGATTTAATAAACAGAAAAAAATGATGGATCTGAGAAAATTTCGCGAAAATAAAATTTTATAAAATTTGAGGGACGTTGATGTGGGTAATACACAAATACGACAACCGTTAAGACAAATAGGCTATCCGCTTCGCGCTAAGGCTGATCTCTCTGTTGCGCGGCTCGCTGTCGCCGATGTTCGAAAGGCGGGAATCAAACGTCTTATGTAAAAACGTTCAATAAATCTTTTATCAAATCCTTTAGTTTCATATAGCATAGAAACAAAATGTGCACATTAGCTACTGGGTTAAATAAAACTTCTTTCGGCTCATTATTTTTATGTCTCAAACTTTCTGAAGAACGTACTGCCAATGACTCGATGAGGGTAAAACCTGGAAAGCAAAAGCCAATCTAAAGTTTAAAAAAAAATTATGTCCGTTACTCTTCATTACCGTCATTGAAAACCCCAATTGTACAGTGAAATGTTGTCTGAAAAGTTTGGATGGTAAAACGGCATGTAGTTTAAATGTTTTTTGTTTTTTTTTAAATCCTTTATATTAACTCGTGGTGTCTGTTTGTTTGAACCCTTGATTGCTTACTTGATTGTCGGTCGCCAAAACTTTGGATCAATTTTCAACCCACTTTCTCGTAAGCTAGCGAGCTGAAATGTAGCAGGCGGTTTCGTGGCGATGATAAAAACTATGTATCAAAATTTCAGATCGATCGCATGTACTGTAATTAAATTATTGAATTTTTAGATTATTTTATTTAATCATATGTATCATGTTATTTTTTGAGATAGAGTGTCGTGGTGCGTATTATATTGAACAACCTTTCTGAAGTTTCTGTCGCGCAAAAAGGTGCGTATTTTATTGACAACACTTTTTATAAACATATTCCTGATCGTTGCGCATTATATTAAACACGTTTTACGCTATGGCGGATTAAAGGGGGGGGGCTGAACGGGCTAAAGCCAGGGGCCCCCGATGATTTAGGGCCCCCAAACTTAGCATATTTTATAATAAATTTGGACATATGTATACATGAATTGCTGAAAATATGATAAATTAATAAAATCTTATCTATTAAAATGATATCTTTTCCCACACGATAGTCTTAGCAGTCAAAAAACCTGATTTGATAAGCTCAATAACAGAAATTATTAAATAATCTATATATATAATTCTCTTCATGGGACCATGCCAGGCAAGTAAGCAGCAAAAATATGTGCAACCGAGCATGACGAATGACCCTCGCTCGGGTCAACTAAACACAGTTAACTGTTGGCAAGCAAAGGTAGTGGTGGAGTGGGGCATGTCTTGAGAGCAGCAATGTTTTTTACATTCACTTTCGAAGTTCCTGCACAGTGTGTATGTATTTCGTAGTATATTGGTTATTACATCCGCCTAACATGCGGAAGGTCTTAGGTTCAAGCCCCAGTGGCAACATATGTTTTTTTTAATTTTTAAAAATGTCAATGCCTATTCTTTTCCCCCCTTTCTTAGCAAACATAAACACCGCTTCGCATGTCACGGAAAAAAGCTTTGTTCAATGTTATATCAATTCCTTCACCAGGTACCTGTCTGTTTCTATTGGTCGCATATTTCGTTCATGGACGAAGTTGTTGCTCTCCAACTTGGCTTCATGGTTGTAATATTTGTTTATATATTGTGGCGATGTCCTAAATACTTACCAGAAATTCTTCGGTGGTGCCCCAACGTTCACTCGCGTTGTTCCCATTTGTTCGTGCTACTGTTTGTGTCCGTTCTCCCCCTCCCTTTTTTTCTTGCACTATCTATGAGCAAGTCTGCGGCGTATGCTACGCCGCGGGGCGTCTAGTATTATATATATATTTTAAATTGACAACCCTAAATGAGCTCTTGTGGCCGAATGTGAAGTACTAAGGATTGGTGTGCAAGCGGTGGCGGGTTCGATCCCCGGTTGGGGTGTGAACTTTTTTTTCATGTCTTTTTTAATTTTATAAATTGTCTTTTACACTCAATTTTAGGATACCGGCAAAAAGTTATTTCTTCGAATTCGGTTTTTTCATGAATAATCATTTTGGATGAATATTTACAAGTTACAGTCTTATATTAGCTGCTAGCAATCATTTTATCTAAAGGTACACTGGCTGGATAGGGCCCCAGTTTGAATTGCAGCCAGGGGCCCCGTGCAGTCTTAATCCGCCCCTGGTTTTACGACACAACTGCAATCTTGTATTTTTGGATGGTTTTGCGCTGCGAATTATAATGAACATTCTTTTAGTTACGTCTAGTACATAAAGGATTTACAGTGAAAAACTTGTTTTTACGGTAATGTCAAAACAATTTTTTTAGATCTTACATCAAAAATGATTTCGTCTTCCATTAAATTCCGTCATCGAGTACAACTGCAAATTTTGCAGCTGTGTTCATTATTTATTTATTTCATAACGGAACCTTCATTCTTCTAAAACAGTTCGCGCGGTGATAATCCAGATTAGTTAAAGGGCTGCAGAAACTCAGGATATCATTTAATAAAATCTTGACTCATTCTTATGTCATTGGAATGCAGTATTTTAGATCACAACTTGATAATTCTCTGTCTACAGAACTAATATATTCCTTAAAAAATTCGATCAATAAATATGTCCAGTGCCTATTTTAAACACCATAAATAATTCATCAACAAAATAGACTTGTGTTTGTGAAGTTGTTGTCCCGTTTATCTTGTTGACTTTCGTAACTTGATTGTGCGTCCCTAAGCAAAATCAAATAAACTTGCTGCTGTTCTAAGCAAACGTGAAGTATAGTAAATAAATCCAAAGGCTCTACCCAGAATGAATCACAATTGTCTTGTAGTTGCGTCATTTTCTTTTTGATCAAATAAAATATCCCCGGACCCCACCTGTATCCATATGTCAATTTTCCAGGTTTAAATTCTTAGATTAATTAGAACACACATAGTACAATTTTTGGTTAAGGGGCAGTCCATAAGTACGTCACGCTCCAGAGGGGGGAGGGGTCGTAAGAAAGTGTGACAGTTTGTGACAGGGGGGAGGGGGTCCGGCAATGTGTGACGTCACGGTGTTTTCTATTAAATTTAAATTGTTTTGTTAATAAAAATGAACAAATTTGTTCGAAAGTGTGACGTACTTTAGGGGGGGGGTGTCTGAGATTTGTGACAGTTTGTGACATGGTTGAGGGGGGGATGGTAAAAAATAGAATGACGTACTTTATGGACGGCCCCTAAACTTAATCGATATTGTCTTTCATTTCATTTGCTATACTTCTAAAATCTTCCACCTAGGTCTCTAATGGCACAGCATCATCAATAAACTTAAAACAACCACATCCCTTACTTACTCAGAAGCAATTTAATTTTTTATGTTTAAAGGATCCAGAGAAATAATTCCCGCTATATCCTTCCTAAGAATAGCACAGTATTTGTTACACACAAAAAATGAAGACACTACTTAAAAAACAAATCTCTTTCTGGTATCGGAGGCATGTAGTCGTTGTCAGAATATTTTCAAGGTTCTTGTAATCGTAAATATGTTTGAAATCATTCCATTCTCAACCGCATAATTACGTTAACAATAAACGACAGGCTCGTTAACTAGTGGTGCGTGTCTGACTTATATAAAATTGTAAATTTTTTTTAAAAATCTCAAACTACTCCAAAAATATAGGTAAAATCTTTTTAAAAATAATTTCTGAAAGAAAGAAATTTTTAGTTTTCGATTCCCAGCCTGGGGCGTAACCCGATGTGGGCATTCCCGAATAAACTCGTAGTCGAATCCGGATGAGACTCATGGCCAGCTGAATGCGGGAGATCGTATTTCCGAGCTGTGAGTTCAGGGGTCACAAACCCTACCCGTGACATCTCTCTTAGAAACAAGAGCTTACAAGTAGACAAGCAGGGGTGGACTGGGGAGTTCAAGTGGCCCGGGAAAAAATCAAAAAGCGGCCCTATCTTCATAACTTTGATTTGCCTTGTTCATTTTTTCCATCCAAACCTGAGGGCCGAGGCCTTCAAAGTCATGGGTCACTTAACAAATTACAATAAACTATAGATCTATAATTGTGTCATCTTAAAACATCTGGTTCTTTTAACATAAGCATAATAGCTTCAATGTGTGTAAGAGACAATGAGCTTCGCAAGCGATTCTTAATGTATTTAAGTCATGGCAGGCCCTAGAGCCCTAGAGTATGCGGGGCCCAAGGCAGCATACGATATGCGGGGCCCCGAGCCCAAGGCAGCAGATGAGGAGCGAGACCCATGCAAACATTTGCATTTCTACAAATATTAAATGATATTAAAAATAAATATTTAGTCAATTAAATTTTTACTCTATAACAGCATTGACACATCAATGATTACAGTTTTATTTTTAATTGAAGATCCTAAAACTCAAAAAATATTTAAATAATTAAAATATTTTGTTTTGGTATGCTAGCTAATACAACAGTTAACTTATATATTATACAATTAACAATATAAACTATATACATTAGCGTTGGTTTGGTTGTATCTTCTACTTCCACCTTATTTTATAACTTACAAGCAAATTTTGCTATCTTTCGCGGCAAAAAGATCTGAAATAGGTAAGTTCAATATTGTCAAGATCCTTAGCAACATCATTCTCAAAATAGTTAAGTTACTGAGCCAATCTTGAATCATTGTTTTTTCCATATAGGTTTTAATAAGTTTTAGTTTGAAAAAGCTTCTTTTTTCGGAAGCCAAAGTGACATGAATAATTGGAAGTGATCGATTTGCAATGTGTGTATTAGTAAAGTCACTATAACGCTTTTTTTCTTAGAGAAACTGCAAAATATTAGCAGGATCGTTGTAGATAACTGCAGGAATTATGGAACTCATTGATTGCAACTCTTCAGCAAGCATGAAACGTTCAAGATCCTTACTTTCGCAGCCTGTGAGCTTTTCTCAAGATTCATACAGCAATTCAGTAGATCATTGTTTTGTAATTGATGAAATTTATAAAGAAATCCAAAAAGAGTCATGATGCCTTAGTAATTGTTCAAAGTGACTGTCCATTAACATTATTGCATATCAAGAACCTGGTTAAAAAAATCTGTACTAATTTTTTCTTGTGCATCTAAAATCGTTCATCTTCTCCTTCATATATAAATTGTTTTATTTCTTTTTCAACTGGGTTCAAATGGGTTCAACTTCTATGTCTGTGGCAATTTCTTTCGCAAATGCTATGCTTTGCAAGTATGTTCCATGCTCTCAACTTTAGTTGCTAGACCGACAGAAATAGTGTGTAATTCTTTGCAGGTGTAATTAAATTGAAACAATATGTCGTACCACAAAGCATTTGAAACAAGGAAATTGAAGTTCTGAAGTTGCTTGCACAAATACTCTGCTTCACTTCAAGACTTTGGATGACGTCTTTGTTATGGTACTTTGAAAAGTACATCATCGATGTCTCCTGCTTGATATCGCACTACCTTAACGCTTTCCACACGGCTTTCCAATTTTGTTTCACAAAATGGTTTCATAAAAATATTTCAAAGATACTTGGAAAATAAAACCCATCGCTTTGTTGAATCAGAATATAAAATATATATTCGTTAAATCATTCCAAAAACGTAATTGGATCAGGACAAGTTTTTACCATATAACATAGCAGCAAGTTGTAGCTGTGAAGGGTACAAAGGGTAAAAAATACCCAGGAATTTAATTGTAAAAGACGACCTTGTTCGCCTCACGCTATGCCTATCATGTTCGCACGGTTGTCGTATCCTTGACCGCCGATATCAGAAAAAATCTAAGCCCAATTTTCTCAGTTCCAATAGTAAGACATCAAGCATTTGTTGCCCAGTACTTTCTTTCACTTCTAGAACACGTATGAAGTGCTCATGAGTTACTATAGAATATCCACCTCCTTGGCTTACATGGCGCATTGTCAGTGACATCTGTTCTTGGTGACATTGGCACGGTGTGCAATCAAGTATTACTGAAAAGTATTTAGCTGATTTTACTCTTCCTACAATAATTTTCCTTACATTATTTCCCATTACCGAAATGAGTTCGTTTCTGAATGCGCTTTCCTAAAGGATTAATCATGAATTTCGTCAATGTTTATTCTTCATATATTTTCCTGAAAACCGAAACAAATTTTGCCAGCAATTCGACGAGACCCAAAAAGTTTCCATTGTGTGCCTGATGTAGTTATCAACTGAACTACGAAATAGTTGAGCGAGAAATTGGACAATGGCCATGAAACGTTGAAATACACTATGCCAACGAGCCTTTTCATAGTTTATTATTTTTGGGCTAGGCTTGTCAATTGTCATTGTTTTTTTATAAAGTTTTTTCGATACGTTGTTATAAAGAAAAAAAAGTATTGCATAATAGAAGTGAAAGTGTAAAAAGTAGTAAAAATCTTTAGTCAGAGCGCGGGCCCTGAAAAGTGCGAGGCCGGCCCTGATTTCAGTTTAGAGAAAGATCTCTCACAAGCTATTTGGGTAGACGACAGAGTCAATAAGACTTCATATGCACTAAAGAGATGCTTGTATGTTTGCCCATAGGAACTGTATTTATGAAGTACAGAAAAGCAGCTAACAGGACATTTTTTGCAAGATTAATTATTATTATATCACCGGTCCAGGTGGTCCACCGGGAATATTCCCGGTGTCCCGGCGGCCCAGTCCACCCCTGTAGACAAGGACAAAATAAACAGTTATTTACTTCTGTACTGCTTAAAATTTTTAACGAAAGTTTAACGAAAAGCCAAATGTTTTTTTCTATTAAATGAAGCGGAAAATACTTTAAAAAAATAATTTTAAAAATATGTGAGTGGGAAACATAAAATTTTAGACAACCCTTGCATCTCACTGAGGGTATTTCCCGCTACTTTTGAGAACCGCTGGCGTATTTACTGCTGCTCCGCGTCAAAACCACGTGTCGTCAATATGCCACTCATCATATCTTATCAGCTTGTTTGTGGCCAGGGGAGACACCTCGTGTTAACTCTTGTGTTGTGTTTAAAAACAATACAGGGACGAGATTTTTTCAGGGGTCTCTTGTGGATCTAGTTTCTTCATTGTCATCGTTTTATGTTGTTTTTAAGGAACTTCTTTTTTCTTGTCACTTGGAATACGTCAACTTTTTTCACCCTAAATAGCTTTAGTTACTCTATTTCTAACGTTGTCCTCACAACACTCATCTTTTCCTCTTCGAGACGTTGTTTCTATCTTCATCATTAGCTTTCTTGTGGGTACTGTCCTTTATTTTTAATTGTTTAAAATATCTCCTTCGTGTTTTTGTTTCTGTCTCTTTCTTCCGCCTTTGTGTTGTTATTTCTGACACCTTCTTTCGCCATCATCATAGTGATTGTATATATTTTATATAACCTGTAATAACATATTCGCACCAACTTACAAAGAAAAAAGTACGCACCGTAAAGTAATCATTCCAACCCACACATAAAGAAAAGCTTGCGCACCTGTAGTTACCGTTGAAACCGATTTTACGAAATCGGAATGCGTTTAAGAGTTAAACTCCTGAGACAATTCATCAACCAAGTAAGTATTGATGACCTTTACAATGGGCGTAATTTTCAACAAGGGGCCATCCATAAAGTACGTCACGCTATTTTTTACCACTTTAAACTCCCCCCCCCTGTCACAAATCTCGACCCCCCCCCTCCCCCACACCCTAAAGTACGTCACACTTTCGAACAAAAAATAATTGTTTTTACAAACAAAATAATTACAATTTAATATTTAACACCGTGACGTCATACATGGCCGCACCCCCTCCCCCCATGTAACAAACTGTCACACTTTCGTACACCCCCTCTCCCCCCCCCTCCCACCGCGCGTCTCTGAAGCGTGACGTACTTTATGGACGACCACAAAGTTGAAATTGAAATATAATTAAATATTGAGCGTCATTAGCTGATCAACTGATTTTCCTTGATAGAGATGTATTGAACACCCGGAATATCACAATTCCTAATTATGCTATTTGGGAACCCCAAAACTAGGATTTTATTTTTTGTCAGATGAATTGAAAGACAACATGAATGATTATCAACGAACAATTTAACTCTAATGTGTGTCAAAATTAGTTGAAGAATTCAAACGTGGCATCCCGAAAAATGGATTTGTATATAGATATATGTGGAGGATCAGGGATAAAACAAACAACACTTGCTACTGCGAGGAATTTATGTGACTACGTTTGGGCTAGGAGTTAAATACATGACTTCAAATTGTATAGGGATAGCGGCAAATTAGTGTCATGGAGTAGAAGTATGTAAATTAAGATTAAAAAAATAAATGTAGATCCCCATGTCAATGAAGTTATTAAAAAATCAAACAAAACCTTAGGCTTTATAAAAAGGAACTTTATCAAATGTAATAGAGATATAAAACTAAAATGCTACCTCACTTTGGTGAGACCTGTACTAGAATATGCATCTTCTGTATGGGACCCATCCACCAAAGAAAACATTGATAAACTAGAACAAATTCAAAAAAGAGCTGCCAGATTCATTACTGGAGAATATTCGAAACTGACAAGAGTAACACCATTAGTTAAATCATTAAACCTTGAAACACTAGAGGATAGAAGAACCAAGAGCAAAGTAGTAATCATACATAAAGCAATTAATTCTAATTTAGAAATACAACACAAAGATAACTTAATACAACCCTCAGATAGACATAAGGATAAAAACACCTTTCTTATTCCGTATGCAAGAACAAACACATACAAGTTTTCCTTCTTCCCGTCCGGAATTCGGGCGTGGAATGGGTTGCCTGAAGAATCCAGGAAAACCAACACTTTATCAACATTTAAATCTCTAATAAAAATGCAGGACTAAACACAAACCATAGATAAGCGTAGGACGCAATAATCTTCTGTATAGAAGGAGCGTCTGTAAACAGATAAGATAAGATAAGATAAGATAAGACAAATTCTATAAACGTAAATCTGTATTGTTGATGAGGTCTCTGTGGTGTCAAAATAAACACCAAAGTTTTAAGAGCGAAATGGAATTCAGTTTGAAATCAAGATTTTTGGTTAAGATTTGAGATAAATTCAGCCACCTAAAGATATTGGGACAAGATGCATTCATTACATGTCACGAAGTTGTATCTGTGTAAGAACTTACATTTGTTATGCTGATAAAGAATCTAAGAGTTGTGGATAGTTATCAAGGAGATGACGTCAGTATTAGTTATCAAGGAGATGACGTCAGTATTATCCCTGCTAGAGATGATCGTTCACAATATATTTTGAAAGTTGGTGATAGCGATGAGCCAGCTGAAGAGAAGGACGATATTAGTTAAAAATCGTATTGATAAAACGACCCCATTCATGAAACATTTTTATCTGGTAAAAAAAAATATTCTAAACTTATTAAAATATTTAAAAGAATCATAAAGACGCAAACCAATTAGAGTACCAAACACATCAAGAACAGAGGTCTGTCTAAGGTTCAATATCATGAAATGACACTGCACAACAAAATAATGTAATAAATTGACAAAATGGAAATTCATGATGGCATTGATTGACAATTTTTTTTTAAATTTAATATTTTCCCATTCTTTGAATAAATCTAGATTACAATCTCTCGAGATGAAGTAGAAGAAATTGTGTTTTAAAAAATTGAAACCCACCTGTAAACTCTGTAGCTGTAAATCGATTCAGGGTTACTCTATCTTATCTTATCTTATCTATACAGACGCTCCTTCTATGCAGAAGATAGTTGCGTCCACAGACCATGACAGATGATCTGTTGGCAAGTGATGCAGCTTTCACAGGCCACGGCTTTTTGGGTTCCACGCATTACCCAGCCGCCGAACACTAAGTGTTAGGTACCCATTCGGAGCGGGGTGACTCAGGGACGCCCTAGGCCCCGGGAACAAACCCTTGCCTTCACACGGATTCGAACCCGTGACCATCGGTACGACAGTCCAGTGCGCTGCCACTCAACCACCGCGTCCCCAAAACAACTTACAGGAGTATATGCGAATGAATGTTTATATTTGATCTAAGATCCATACAAATAATCTTGATTCCGAAAGCTAACATTACAAGTGCAGAAGGAAATTTCCCATTCAAGATGTTAAATAACTCAAAATACTGCAACTTCCAAGACTGTGAAATCCGACCCCATATTTTAATGTAATCCTATATTATAAGTCGTTTTTTCGTATAACTCAAGTGCGGACCGATTGAGACAATGAATACACCCACAGTCGCGACCAATGTTCCCTTTAAACTGCGCGGCGGCTGCGCAGAGACATCTGACCGACGCCGCGCAGAAGTTTAGAAGTACTGCGCAGCAAATTTGGTTAACAAAAACAATTGATGCTGTGCTAATTTGCACATGAGATTTTTTTACTTTGCACACAGACCAATGACAGAACATTGGTCGCGACATGAAATAACACTACATCAACCACTGTCAAATATACTAATTCCCAGTTTAAATTAAAATCGCGAAAAGTGTATGGCAATAAAAAGATGCGTCAGCCGGGAGTCGAACCCGGTCTAATTGCTTGGAAGGCAACTATGCTAACCGTTACACCACCGACGCATATAGTATACCCCTAAAAATAATTTTAAATTTGAAATTTTAACCAATGTTCTCTCCCTCCCCTCAAACTGTTACCCGTTCGATCAATCAATTTCAACCGTCACATCTGGGGTCTCTCCGCAGTAAATCTGTTCTAACGGATTAGCGTCGGGTCTGACACAAACTCAAGGGTTGCTGTATGTGACGATATCCACTGGGCCAAACACCTTCGAATGAAATGATCACATCACACTGATCATTATTACGACTGTTGAGTCTCTTGTCTTCTTACAATCCGAGATGGAGACTTTGTGAATGAATGATGAGAACAAGGCTAAAGGCATTTCCTTGACGACACCGTGATTTTGGACGGCCGCTGTTCTTAAACTCTTACCACTATTGCTATATATAATTTCTATTACCGTTAAAGCCCCCCCCCTAATAATTGTAGATTTATTTACAAACGCTTTGGAATCTACCGTATATACTCGTTCTATAGTCTATAGCCCGTTCGTTCATTAGCTGACCCCCCCCCCACTCGTCTTTTGGAAGAACTATTACGACGAAGTCTTTTCGTAATCCGTCCCAAAAAAATAATAGGACTGCATAAACAAAATGCTACATATTTCTTTTTTTAACTACAAACTACAAACTAAGTCGGTCATTATTATTGTTTACTTTTGTTTAGGTTGAAGAAAAAAGAGATTTGAATAATATAGAAGATTGATGTCATTTTTTAATAGCATTTGCTAGAGTTAGAGGGCTTATTATTGTATTAAAACGAAAAGAAAAAATGTTGTTTCTCATATCTCATTCTACTAAAGACAACACCGATATTCGATGTACATGCATAGATCACCTGATTTTTTTTGTGTTGTTGTTCGTCCGTCGTGGTCGACGATGACCACTCTCATCATATTTGCTGGGCCGCCACATGTGTCCTCTGGTGACTTATTGACCCTATTTTGGCACGAAAAAGGCGTCCGCATGTCGGACAAGAGATGGATGTGATCCCTTCAGGCGGGTTTTGGATACGTTCCTTTCTGGCTTGGCGTTTTAACTTGGAAGCCTGTTGTCTATTAACTTCACAGACAGCTGCGCCATTCCATATCATAGAGCGCCAGTGGGCTCGGTTACTGGCTGCTGCTTCTCAGGAGTCATGTCCGATGTCGAAAGCCTTCAGAGCAGTTTTAAGTGCATCCTTGTAGCGCTTACGTGGACCTCCGCGTGCTCTATGCCCTTCTGTGAGCTCACCATAGAAGAACCTCTTGGGGAGGCGATAGTCGGGCATGCGCACTAGATGCCCCGCCCAGCGTAGTTGGCTTTGCATGAGGCTAGTGTGGATGCTAGGGAGTCCTGACCTGGCTAAAATTTCGGTGTCTGGAACTTTTTCCTGCCATTTTATATTGATAATTTTTTTTAAGGCTTTTGGTGTGGAAGTGCTTCAGCAACCTCGCATGGTGTTGGTTATACAGTCCAAGTCTCACATGCATATAATAAGGTGGGGAGCACTACAGCTCTGTATACTTTTAGTTTTGTTTGGGTGCTGATTCCCCTTCTGTTCCAGACACTGTCATGCAATCTACCGAATGCTGCGCTGGCCTTTGAAATTCTTGAGTTCACCTCGTCATCATTATTGGCCTTCTGGGACAGTGTGCTGCCAAGGTAGGTAAAGCGGCTCACTGTGTTGATTTTGTTGCCGTTGATTAATATGTTAGGCTCAGTATAGGATCTGCCCGGGGCCGGCTGGTATAACACTTCTGTCTTCTTTGTGCTGATGGTGAGCCCAAAGCTAGAGCACGCACTGGAAAATTTATCAGCACTTAGTTGCAGTTGTGCTTCAGAGCCGGCGTTAAGGGCACAATCATCAGTAAAAAGAAGTTCCAGGATGCTGTCTGATTTGACCTTTGTCTTAGCCTTAAGCCGCCTGAGGTTGAACAGACGACCATCAGTGCGATACCTAAAGTCCATGCCTACATTGCTATTCTTGAAGGCCTCTGTAAACATGGCTGAGAACATGAGGCTGAACAATGTTGGGGCCAGAACACAGCCTTGCTTAACGCCATTTGTGACAGGGAATTGTTTAGAGGCCTCTCTGTTGTCCTGGACTCGAGCCTGCATGCCATCATGGAATTGCCTTACAATGGCTATATACTTATTTGGACACCCATACTTGGCCATAATCCTCCATAGGCCCTCTCTGCAGACTGTGTCAAAGGCTTTCGTAAGGTCTATGTAAATGGAAAATAGGTCCATATTCTGCCCTTGACACTTTTCCTGCAATTGCCTTGCTGCAAAAATCATGTCAATTTTCCCACGTTCTTTCCGGAAACCACATTGGCTTTCTGGTAAAAGACCCTGATCCAGATGTGCATTTAGGCGATTTAGGAGAATTCTGGCGAATATTTTTCCTTCAATTGATAGCAATGAAATTCCACGATGATTATCGCAGGCTTGGCGGTTCCCTTTTCGCTTGTACAAGTGGACTATAGAGGCATCTTTAAAATCCTGGGGGACAGCCTCTTGCTGCCACATCATTAGGAAGATTTCATGCAGCTTTTCCAGTAGATCCATGCCACCTTCTTTGTATATTTCTGCTGGAATTGAGTCTGCTCCAGGAGCCTTTCCACATGACAGAAGATGTACAGCTCTTTGCGTCTCAAGAAGTGTAGGCGGGTCATCCATTGCCAGGTTAATTGTTACTTGAGAGAGGGGACTAATAGCATCTTCATTAATACTTGAGTTGCTGTTTAGGACAGCATGAAAGTGTTCAGCCCAGCGCTCAAGAATCTTCTCCCCGTCAGTAATTAGATATGTCCCGTCAGCACTGAGAAGCGGGGATGAATTAGACGTTGAGGGTCCGTACACTTCCTTAAGGGCATTGTAAAAATTCTTCATATCATGCCTGTCTGCATATTGTTGAATCTCATCAGCTTTCTTGTTTAGCCATGAGTCTCGCATCCATCGAAGTTTTTGTTGTATGATGCGGCGTATGCTATTATATGAGTCCTTTACGGTTGAAGACCTGGAATTGTTGATGTGTCTTTGGGGCCGTCCATAAAGTACGTCACGCTCCAGGGGGGGGGGAGGGGGTGTAAGAAAGTGTGACAGATTGTGACAGGGGGAGGGGGGTCAGGCCATGTGTGATGTCAAACATTTACTTTTTGATATTTTTGTTTCTATTTTTTAGTAGAATTTAAATAGCTTTAAAAATAATATTCAAAAATTTTATGAAACATTTGAATTAGATTTATGTCAAAATACCATGAAATGCGTATATCCTGTATGTGTTGTTCATAAATCTAAATTGAATGCAGCAGGACTAATATAAGGATCAGGAATGGTTTGACAAATCATGTTCGCACCAGTCAATATTTCACTCAACTTGTGAAATATCAGGACATAAAATGTTGCGACAAAGTACGAAGCTCATATTTCGACGTTTTACCTTCGAGATTCTTTCCTCCTCTAATCCCAATCAACCAAAAAACTGATGGACGGAGAGCTTCAGAAAGAGCAGATGCAAATTCTCATAAATTTCCTTACTTGTTTGTGACACAAAAGCTCAAATTTGATGACATTGTGCCGAAATCAAAAAGAGTTTTCAAAGTACTACCATATGATCTTTATTGTCCATCTTTGCATACCAGCTTACTTGATCGAATTCGCAAAGTATGTCACTTATATTTTGCATCACAAACAATGTTGAAGAAACATGCAGGACACCACAGACCTCCAGCTCAGGAGAATGTGCCCACCCAAACTGTTCAAGACTGTCTTCACCGTTGTAAGATAAAGTCCAGTGAATATTTTTGAATTAAACATAAGTCACAGGACCATAATAAACAGATTCAATATAGCACATGAGTTGGGCACATAACACTGGTCTACAAGAAGAAAAAACTGCAAGTAAAATATTATGAATTTCTGAAAGCTTGTTAAAAATGATAAACTTTGATGTGCTTCGTTTGTGTGTATCACGTCAGGTTTTTTAGAAAAACTCATTTTTTACATAGTTTATCCTTATATATATATAAGAAAAGAATGCCATTTGGCGTGCTCATGATTTGGCGTGAGCCTTCAAGTCATGTGACAGACTGCTATTTTTGCATGACGAATGTTGTTTGATTCAACAAGAGGAGCATGCACAATCAGTGGAGATTCATCAAAGCGCAGTAGAAAAGCAGGTCTTCCATTTAATGGAAACACAGTATCATCACTTCCAGTATCACACTCGGTAACACTGAAAGGGACGTATGAAAACATGAAATTGTTCCTCAGATCTTTGAATTATGACTAGCACAATTGGTTGACATGTGGGGATTTAAAGGTCATATTAGGGCTGTAAGGAGGGTATGCACAATGTCCATGTTTTTGTTGCCTCTTGGATAGCAGAGCAGACTGTGAGCATTAGGCCAAGAAAGTGTGGCCACCAAGAGAAGATTTCACCCCAGGAAGTTACAGTGTCAAGTTAGAATCTTTGGTAAAAGCGCATCGAGTTCTCCTTCCACCACTTCATATAAAACTGGGGTTAAGGAAAGTTTTTGTCAAGAGTATGGACCATACTGGCTCTGGATTTCTTTATTTGTCAGGAAAAAGTTGAAACATAAGTGAAGCAAAGTTGGCTGCAGGTATCTTTGTTGGACCGCAGATCCGAGAAGTAATGAAAGATGAAGAGGTTACATCTAAATTGGCCACAGTTGAACTGGAAGCCTGGAATGCTTTTAAAGATGTTGTCAACAATTTCTTAGATAACTTCAAGTCATACAGTTAAAAAAGTCTTGTTAAGAACATGGTCGCCAAATTTCGGGCCTTAGGCTGCCGCATGAGTGTCAAGTTGCACTTTTTGGACTCCCACGTAGACTACTTTCCTGCAAATCTTGGTACATACAGTGAAGAGCAGGGTGAAAGGTTCCATCAGGACATTGTGCAATGGAGAGTCGATACCAAGGTCGATGGAATGTGAATATGATGGCCGACTATTGCTGGTCATTGAAACGCAATAATACTGGAGCTGCTCATAAACAAAAATCACTGAAAAGACCATTCACAGAGTGATAGATAATTAATAAATGTAAGTCTGCTTTTATAGTGCGCTTTAATTGATAATTGTGTAACTTCAAATAGTTTTCTGCATGATTAAAGTTTATTATCCATCGTATATTTTGTTGCTGGTTTATTGACTTTTTCCTATATTATAATATATAAATAATATATATTTAATATATAATCATAAAATTTAAAAGTGCAAAAAATCCCGACGTGATACAAAAATTTGAATCATGAAAAGTTGTGTAAGAAACTCCTATTATCATGTCTTAATTGTCAGGTGTTAATTTTTTTTTAAAATGTGACAGTGGTGGGGGAGGGGGTTTCAAAAATAGTGAGACGTACTGTATGTACGGCCCCTTTTCCCCTAGATTTTGTAAGTCGGCTTTACAACAAGTATATACGGTAATACAATTCAGGAACAGATTATCAAATCCCCCAGGTGACTGACAATTGCTCCCGAATAGAGCCTTCAATTCATAACGTAAATAAATGTCAACAGCATTGCAATTTTGTTCGTAGTAAGTAACATATCATTTGGTGACAATGGAGTTCTCAAGTCACTTGTCATTAATAATCGTGCACTACCCACTTCGCGCAAATAAATCTTTCGCTGAGTGTTAAACAAGATCACCAATCTTTTGTTTCGTTCCTACAATTATAATGTTAACCTCGTATCACAGTTCCGTATGAGCAAGTTTTGCGTTCTTGTATATTTTAAATTTAAAATCTTCAGAATCACGTAATGTTGATATTTGTTTAATGATGGTGGTTGTGGTCAAGAACTCAAGTTCCTAAAGACCTAATGGTCAAGACCACAAAGTCCGTAAGACCTAAAGGAGCCATTCAAGTGTTATTTAAATTTTCAACAAGAAAGTTTAATAAGTGTTACTTATGACATCATAAATTTTAATTTTTTGCTTTAATCGAAATTATCGATTAATTTTATCAAAATTTCAGATCGATCGAATGTACAGTAATTAAATTAATGAATTTTTATATTATCTCTATTTATCTCTATGCAGCACGTTATTTTTTGTGATAGAGTGGTCGGTGCGTATTATACTGAAAAACCTTTTTAATACTTTCCTGTCGCACAGTGCGGTGTGTATTATATTGACGATACTTTTTTAAAATATATTCCCGATCTATAAATGTAAATGCTACTTATTGGTAATCTGTCTCGCGGTTTCGCACTACGTTAAACATGTTTTTAATAACCCTTTTCCCGTGATCAAATCGAGCTGAAATTTAGCAGGCAGACTGTAGAAGTTTTTTTTTACTTTAAATTCTTTATATATTTGAGACATAACTAAAATTTTGGATTGTCGTGTGCAGTGTATTATAATGAACATTCTTTTAGTTATGTCTCGTATATAAAGGATTTATAGTCAAAAACTTTTGTTTTTTCGGTTTTTTAAAATTAAATCCATTATATTAACTCGTGGCGTCTGCTTGCTTGATTGCCAAAAAAACTTTTGATCGATTTTTAACCCACTTCCCCGTATGCTAGCGAGCTGAAATTTTGCAAGAAGACTCGTGCCGATGATAAAATGATCTATCTAAATTTCAGATCGATCGAATGTACTGTAATTAAATTAATGAATTCTTAGATTATCTTTATTTATCTCAATGTAGTATGTTAATTTTTGTGCTAGAGTGTCGCGGTGCGTATTATATTGACAATACTTTTTATAAACATATTCCTGATCGGTGCACATTATATTAAATATGTTTTACGAGACATAACTAAAATTTTGGATTGTCTTGCGCTGCGTATTATAATGAACACACTTTTAGTTATGTCTCGTAAATACCGTAAATAAAGGATTTATAGTCAAAAACTTTGTTTTTTTACAGGTTTTTTTATTCTTTCATCTATCTCAAATTTTGAAAACAACAAAAATATTAAATAATATGCATGTAAATGTTTTGCTTCTCATTGGTCTCTCAGCCATACATTTTTTGTTAAAATAGAATTATTATTTTTTTCATTTCCATTTGTAACCAGATCTTAAATTTGAAGTTATTTGAGTGTGTGTGGTTTTCGGGTGGGGAGAGGGGTGAAGGGGATCTTACAACAACACTACATATATATGGAACACAATGATAAAGAGAATTCAATATTTTGGCTTTAGTGTATTTATTGTCACAAAGAAACAGTTATTGATGCTATGTAAACAATTATCATTTTGCCAACAGTTCTACATGAAAATATTTACCAGGTATTGCACTTCATTGTCTTGGCATTGACACTTTAAGACAAACATAATTATTAGTGAGAAAAGGAGATACCAAAAATAATTTTAAATTGTGAGATTAGTTGGGTTTTTTTTTAAAGAAAAATTAAATGCTTTTTTCCTCAACAAATTAAAATCAAAACTTTAAATTGCATAACTGTAGCAGAAATTCTTATCAATAACATACATATGGTGTAGTTAATAAATAAATTATAATATTATTTTTGTAAAGGCAATGAATTAAAATTAAAATTCGAACATAAAAATTTAAAAAAACTTCAATAGCATGAAACAATTTCTAGTTAGAACCATTTGGTGTTGTGTTGACTAGAGCCTGGATGACATCATAAGTGAGAGGATAAATTGATTGAAAAACCACAACTTTGTAAGATAGTGTCTTTGAATTAATAAAAATAAATACCAGTTATAATAATATTAAACAGACAATGCTAATTGATATTTTATATTTCAGGCTTTCGTGAGTCTTTAAAAGTTATACAATAAAATGCATAAAAAGTTGAATGTTTTAGTTTTGGCATTGTTTTTTTTTAATAACCATTTAATATTTTTTATTACGCTTTGTAACAGTACTTTTAAAAATGCCTTTAATTCTTGAATAAATATACACATTATTTAAAAAAATTCACTAATTTTTTTTTACAGATTAAAAGAAAAAACTGATAGTCCTAACAAAATGTAATTTTCAAGATATTTACAGTTATAGATAAAATTATAAATCACAACCTGAATAAATTATTTATAGCTTCCTAAAAGGTTTTTGGGTAGGGGGGGGGCAGGGAATAATGAGAAATAAATTATTAAATTTGCTTTCCTCGACTTAAATAAAATGCAGAGTTTAGCGTAACTGTAACCAAAATGAAGAAAAAAATGTTCAGGTGACTTCATGAACAAGGTAATCTCTGTTGACCTAAGACACAAAAATTGTTTGTCTCTAGGAAATGTAAAATAGCAAATTCTTGCAACCTGCCGACAATATGATTAATTTTCAGGAATAAAGCACAACTTTATTTATAATCAAGTTATTTACTTAATCGCAGTTGTTTTTTTTATTGCTGTCAAATATATACATTTTATTAATCCAAAGATCTACTACTGTGTGGTATAAAAGTTTGGAATTCTCCACTCTGGCCATGGCTTTATCTTTTGGCTCAATGAAAAGTTATGATGGTGTTTTTGAATCAGAAGAGCAAAAAACAAATAAATTATACTTGATCATGGAAATATTCTATAATTTAAAAAAAAACAATTATTTTTCCAGATTATTATGTCATACATTCCATCATAACAATGAATTAAAAGTCAATATAAAATATATACAAATAAGCATGTTATAAATGCATGTTGCATCATCAAATTAACATAATTTATTCATTTCTTTTTAAAAATTTGATTATGTACAACCTGAAAAAAAAATGTATATTATTTACAGCATATTTTTTTGGAAGTGCTTCCACTTCATAAACAACTAAATACTTCACATTACTATCACAGGGGTATTTTATACCAATAAATAAACATACACAAGAATTTAATGTAATACATAAGCATATTTTCAACAGGCTTATAGCATGTAACAAAGTATTTACAACTTTTTAAATTCTCTCCGTGACAAATTTCACTGTTACATGGCTAGACGAAAAATTCAAAGCATGTTTAGTTACTAGAAGTTACTTTGTTAGAAACTTTGGTTTATAAAATTATATAATTCAAAATGGACTCCATATTCAGACAGTTGCAAATCCAATTTTAAGATGTAGTAGTAGTTGGGAAATGCATTTTGAAAAATAGTAACATATAAAAATAAAAGATTTTGTATGATTCTTATTAAAATACCTTTTCCAAAACTTTGCTAGCAGGAAATGTTGAAGAGTACACTTAGACTAGCTTTTAATAAATAAACAGACATAGAACTATAAATGTTTATTGACGTAATAATATAAAGGACTTCTAATTAAGTATGATATTCTTAAAGTCTGTAATCTTCAGATAAAACAATTGTAAATCTGAAGGGACCAATGTCATGACAGTTAAGGGTTAGTTTGATGATGCTGGAGTTGAGTTCGTTTCTGAAAGCACTCTTGTTTTTTAAATTCTAAACAATATTCATTGATATAATTTGCAGGTCCCTTTTTGTGATGCTTGCGCTGTCACAAGGAATTAACATGATTAAAAAAAAACTCAATGATATATTTGAAATCTCTTCAAGAACCTTCAGGACATCCTACCCTTCAAAGTGAAGTGAATGACAAAATCACAGTCCTCATCGAGAGTGCCTTATAATAGTGAAAAAAAATTTCTCAAAATTGCTTTCATTTGCTTTTAAAGAAATGATAATTTGTTGAAGGAAAAGATGGACACAATTTTTATTTTAAATTTCATGAGCCCCAAGTTTAATTTTATTTTAAATTTTATTTTATGGAGGGGCAGGATTATAAGTTTTCTTTCTTTTATGTTCTCAAGCACACAAAAAAAATTGCCCTTTATAAAAAACTGTTTAGTTTGATGTAATTTTATTTTATTCTTTTGAATCTTGTAACCAGTTTTCACTCTCCTTACTTATAAAAATTTTCATACAAATGACTTGAAACAAAATTAACATTTTTTAAAATGAGATTTTTATTTTTCTCACTATAATAAAGCGTTTGTGAAAGAAAATTACAGAAAAATAAATTATACCCCTTTTGTCAAAAATTCTGCGATCAAACTCGAGTCTCTAGTTCAGAAGGCTAGCACTGTTCCACTAAGCCACATTGCTCTAGTGATGTAAATGGCAAAATACCAATATAAATAGAATTTCAGTTACAATTTAACAAATTGAACATATTTGTTGATTATAAATTGATTCCTGTATTGGTGTTGGAACTGCTTGTGAAACTTGTCAATCAGACTACGGGGGTTGATGAAATATTGATGACAAGATTTAGACATACGGACAGACAGTTCAAGTTTAAAAAGGCATGAACAATTTTGATATGGGAAACAATTTTTAAAAAATAAAAAGTTCAATCCCTTCAAATAATCATAGATTCAATTACTTCAAATAATCATAGATTCAATCAAAAGAGACTTTCCCCTTAAATCACAATTTTGATTTGACCTGTTACACTATTTTATGATGTATTAGTTAACCATAAAATTTATCTATTTACGGCAGATGCTTAATTTTAAGCTGGTAGTTCAGTTTTTGTATTAAAAAAATTTTCTCTACTCTAAAATTAAGCACAGTAAAAATGTACTGATGGTATGTACCATATAATTGCACTCCCTGTCTGTGTACATTTGATTTCATCTTTTGAACTCACTACGAAATAAATCAGAAAACTGCATAGCTATTCCCCTTGAAATATGCAAAAATTTAATTATCTTCTGTTACCATGGCTTTTCACCTATTTCAAATCCACTTTCTTCTTCTGAATAACTTCTGATGGAATCCATTTATTTACAGCTCTGACCTGTACTATGGGTTTTTTGTTCCTCTTTCCCCTAATTTTCTAAATATTAAATGAACAATAAACTCTGTTTACCTTCACTATAGAAAATTGAAACAAACTCTGCTACTATTACAAAACCGGCCAAGAAGGTCTTGAATGATGAATTAACTGCTGTAAGCCGAAAATTATTTAAAATTTTACTGATGTAATGATAAAAAAGAAAGAAAAGA
This sequence comes from Ampullaceana balthica, assembly GCA_944989445.1. Classification (NCBI taxonomy): domain Eukaryota; kingdom Metazoa; phylum Mollusca; class Gastropoda; family Lymnaeidae; genus Ampullaceana; species Ampullaceana balthica. Next base: position 126,625 of record CALYLW010000847.1, read on the forward strand.
ATGATGCATTGACGTAGGCTCAACTGAATAATGAGGTATTCACAAATTTGTGCAAGGCAAGTCAAAAAAAATTGCGCTTATGATATAGATACACACACATTGTAAATGGTGTCACTCAGCCTTGTCTGGTATACCGCAAGTTTGTCAGACGGTGGCGGATCCTGTGGAATCTATGTGTTGTGATGAGGTTACGCTGCTGTTCCGTGTGGGGGATCTGGTTGATCTCCTTCATCTTGGTGACCCTTATCTTACTCTGTTCAGTCTTCTTCATCAGTTTAATCTGGGAACACACGGAAAGACGTCAGGAAATTTTTAAAAAACCCTCGCTATTTAAGTACATTCAGATGATAAGATTGAAGAGTTTGAAAATCACAAGTAGACGAGAGATATGCCGGTGATAAAAAAAAATATTTTAAAAAATGACAATCCGTGAAGTGAAAAATTAGCAAGGTAACAAAAGAGCAAGACACACAGAGAGCAAAATGCAGCAAAAAGAGCAGGCCTCAGGCAAATATTTAACTTCAAGCTTCTTGTGGTTTTAAACATCACCCCATTAAATTTAAAAAAAATTCTTTTTCATGTCGTTTTTTAAATTTTTAAATTAGAAAATTTGTTGTAAGCAAAAAGTGAGTATGTAATTTGTATAATAGATATATTTATGATGCTTAAGTTAAAATTAAAAGTACATCTGTCAAAGTCACTGGGCCAGAAAAGACCTTATGATATAAGCATATTTCTTTTAAACCAGCCATCATAATATAATCAGATGAAGATTGAAAAGAACTAAACCTTCCTTTGATTTGTTTATCCAACATTCAAAGATATGAAATGTTGGAATGATTTTTGTCACAGGTCCATACTATGACAATCAATTATATCTGAACAATTACCTTTTATTGACATGCTGTTAAAGTGCAAAGTGTATTTATTTCTCTGTTCATATTAACCCCCTGAGTTGCTCTTTAGACACATATAGCTCTGCTGTTGCTTAATCTTTTGTCTACCTTGCAAATACTCCATTTCCTCTGCGGTTGAGCTTGTTCCTTTGCCGCAACTTTCTCTTCTGCTGCTTGCCTTTTCTACCCTTCCTCCTCCTCCTCACCGCTCGATCCTTTAGCGGATGCTTTTTTTTTGGGTGTTTTTTCTGTTGCGTCTTGAGGTGCTTCATGTTAAAGACCTGAATGTATGATAACTCGTGTAGTTGAATGTATGATAGCTTGTATAGTTGAATGTATGATAACTTATGTAGTTGAATGTATGATAACTTGTGTAGTTGAATTGGATATTGGAGTGAGAATTGATTTTGTTTAGTCCATCTTTTTTTCTCCTTTTCATCAGATGGTGTTCTAGCTCTTTTTAAATTAATTTAGTTGCATGCCAGATAAGAAAAAAAGAAACCAACCCACAAAATATTTTCAAAAAATTTGAAAAGTTATAATTTAAAAAAATACAACATAAATAGATAAAACACATGAAAATTAAAAACATTTTGGTTAGTATTTTAAGGTTCAATCTTCAAAAGAATCTTTTGACTTTCTTAATTTGAATGTTAAAATAATTTTTTGTTTAAGTTTGTAATGAAAAATTGACCAGGTCAGGAGTTGACAACCTAGGACTAACCTACTCAACAATGCATGCAAATTATTAAATGGCATGCAGAAATAAAAAGGAAAATATGCCATTGACCTAACAAAATTATTTTAAGTGGATTAACCTGCAAGTTGTTTGCATGCTGAATGGATTAATTTTGGCAAACTGATAAAAAACTTTGCCTGATTTCGGATTCAGCGCACATGTTAATTAATTTTACTTTTTTTTTATCTTAACGTCCCTATGCACATGAATTTTTACTTTTTTTTTCTAAATATCCCTAAGCATCCGTACAATTAAAAATTTCAACCATCTTCCACGTCTAAACATATCCAGAAAGTTTGTCCCTTTCGGTGTCTACAAAACTCTTTGCAACTGCACCAGAAAATCTTACCTCTTTCGACAAGGACTCTGTTAAGTTGATTAATGGCTGTGCTCTGGTAATTTGAAATTGTAAGAACGTTGTTTTTTCCTCCTTGGTCTTGCTGACCCAGGAGGACCTCCCTTTGTGGAGCTCTCCCAAAGCTTTCTTCAGCGACCGCCTCATTTCTCTGATCCTCTGGCAAGCCTTTTCGGGGTTGTCCTTGCACTGTAATGATATCAAGTTCCTAAAGAATTAGCCTTAAAAACTACAAGATACACAAATGTATTAATTTAAAGCTTTATTAATTGACTACTAAGCAAGTAGACATTTGGGCTATAACTAATACAAAAGTAGACATGTGGGCTATAACTAATACAAAAGTAGACATTTGGGCTATAACTAATACAAAAGTAGACATTTGGGCTATAACTAATACAAAAGTAGACATTTGGGCTATAACTAATACAAAAGTAGACATTTCGGCTAATGCCTGCATCAGTACCAAAAACTTACACAAGTATTAAAATTATATTTACATTATATAATACATAATATATATCATGGGAAAATACTAATTAGGTAAAGATTTATTTTATAAACACAGAAATGATAACATGAAAGATGGGCACTATTACTTAATAAAGACACAGGATGTAAGTGTAAGAAAATGAAGGAAGTTTCAAAAGTTACAGCAAAATGGGAAAGAAATATTCCACAGTCACGTACAATTGTGAATTCAGCTTTAGCCCTAACTGTCCATGAGTTCTCATAAAATGAAATAAAATTAATTGAGGTAAACATTTATGATTTGAAACCTTGTATTCTCCATAAAATAATTGCAGAGAGTCCAGAGCTGGGATATTTGCCCATACAGATAGTAAAGGTTAGCAACAGAAAATAACAACACTAGCTCCTCACTAGGCTGTCAAAGATAATCTAAAGACAGAAACGGAGAGGCACAAGGCTAACAGATCACACAAGATTTTGGTGTATAAGGTGGGGGGAACTACAGCATCTGTATGTCTGAGAATGTCTGCAGAAGGCCATGGATGGGCTTGCATTTGAAAATGTCATCGATCAATCTAGGGCCCTTCATGGGCTGTAGCACTATGTGAGATGATGATGGTATAAAGCAGTGCTTCTCAAAGTGGTGGTCCGCGGACCGGTGCCGTTCTGTGGGCCATCCGCCAACGGTCCACAGAAGCTATAAAAAATGGACAGAAAAAATTTTCAGTGCGGGTAAAATAGTGCACCTGTCTCTGGTGCAATGGAGAAAATTCCTGCCGGTCCGCCATACTAAAAAGTTTGAGAAGCACTGGTATAAAGGACTATGTGCAAATACTTTAATTTTTTATTTATCACACTCTATATCGTCAATTAAACCATATGGTTAGAGAGCACTATGCTTTGACCTAGAAATAAGTTCCGTCGGTTTAGTACCTCCTCCTAATTTGATCACGCTATTTTAGCCCTCAACATCACGCCTTATTGTTCCCCCCTTCAAAGAATGGTTGGCAAAATAGATAACTATTATTGCCTTTTTAAGATTCTCTTATGGGGTAGACACGCATTCCTGCCCACTGGTATCATTCCTGCCCACTGGTATCATTCCCGCCCACTGGTATCATTCCTGCCCACTGGTATCATTCCCGCCCACTGGTATCATTACCGCCCACTTGTATCATACCCGCACCCACTGGTATCATTCCCGCCCACTGGTATCATTACCGCCCACTGGTATCATTCCTGTCCACTGGTATCATTCCCACCCACTGGTATCATTCCTGCCCACCACAGGTATGATACAAAGGTTTTAAATCCTACTACCACCATCCTCATGTTAGGTAAACCAAGGTGCAAAAATCTGCATATTGCCGAAAAGAAATCTCGCATGAACAATTCCAGAATTCATAGTGATACAATCCATTTTAAAAATGAAACACTTAACAAAAATGAACTCTAAAATAATAAAATTACCATTTTGACAGAATTCCTAGCCAGATTCAGGGTCTGCTTTAGGGTGACCTCAAGCATTGATATATCTTCCCAAGTCAAAGGATTGGTATTACGGTAAACTGTGGGGATAGAACAACAGCAAAAAATTTATAATTTATCGAAAAAATTTAGATAAATTTATTAGCTTGAAATTAATGGCAACAGTAAAATTTTAAGAGACTAGTAATGTAGCCAGGGGACAAAAGGGCTAGACAACATCACCCTCCCCTTGCCCTTCTAAAAGGTTCAGCAGTAAGTTGAAAATGATGAACTCCAATATTATTATAAAAATTTCCCTGACAGACATGGAGAACTCCCTGCATTTTTAGCCATTTATTTTACCAATGTAAGGTAATTAAGGACACAATTCTTTTCTCATTACCTTATTTTAAACAATCATAGCGAATTTAAATTTCAGGCAATAAAAATATCTTGAAAAAAAAATACTAATAGAAAATTTTAAAATAGTTCCTAGCCCTATAGGGGTATAAAAAATTAAACATTATGGCAAAGGACATGAATTAAATTGAAAGATAATTTACATTATAATTAGTTGTGTTTTAATAAGGGTTACTGATCCACATTATTTTCATGTTAAAATTCAAGCTGAACTTTGGAAATTGAACATTTAAAAAATAAGTTGTTTTAAACATTTAAAAAATAAGTTGTTTTAAACTTTTAAAAATAAGTTGTTTTAAACATTTAAAAAATAAGTTGTTTCAAAAATTTAAAAATAAGTTGTTTTAAACATTTCAAAAATAAGTTGTTTGTAACATTTAAAAAATAAGTTGTTTTAAACTTTTAAAAATAAGTTGTTATAAACATTTCAAAAATAAGTTGTTTTAAACATTTCAAAAATAAGTTGTTTTAAACATTTCAAAAATAAGTTGTTTTAAACATTTAAAAAATGCGTTATCTCAAGCTAGTAACAGTACACTCCATTTATTATGTAAAAAATTAATGAAAATCTCTTATTGTTAAAAAATTTTACCAGCAGATTCGAGGAAGGGCGAGAACTCATACTCCAGATGTGGTTTGTCTTCCCCTTTACTGATTTTTTCCATGTTCTTCTCAATGACCATCTCCTGGATCTCCACATCTCTGACAGCCCGGTCCCAGTTTTCCAAATCAAACGGCTTCTGCTTGAGCGGTTCCTGGGAGCTGGTCGACAAGCTGAGCAACTGCAAGGTGGACACAAAGAAAATGACAATATCTGTTTTTATTGGAAATGTTCTTGTCTTATCTATACAGACACTCCTTCTCTACTGAAGATTATTGCATCCACAGACAATGCCGGTCTGTTGACAAGTGATGCAACGTTCACAGGCCACGGCTATGAGAGTTCCACGCATTACCAAGCCGCATTTGTTTCCCTAACTAGTGTCAGGTACCCATTTGGAGCTGGGTGAACTCAGGAACAACCTTGGCCCGGGGAACAAATCCCTGCCTTGACAAAGATTCAAACCCATGACCATCGATACGCCAGCCGAGTGCACATGCCACAAATTCACTAGATTTTTTTTCTTTCTTTTAATGGCACATTAATTGTGCATCAAGGCATGTCAATCATATGTGATCAATGTTGTGGTGCTCCAGCTGACTGACATGTCTTGTTTTGGTTGTTAACATTATAGACTAGATAATAAAGCTTATTGCCTAATGATAAGAATTGTCCCTCACAATGTTCCCTTTAAGATGCACGGCTGCGCAGGTTTCTGACCAACGAAGCCGTACAGCAGTTTAGAATTACAGCGCAGCAAATTTTGTAAAATATTTCACAAAAAATTGGATGCCGTGCAACTTTGCACATGAGATTTTATTTTTACTTTTCCCACGGACCAACGAACCTTAGAGGGAACATTGGTCCCACAGAGTAAATCCTTCAGCTAGAAACTGTTAGTACAACTACAATGTAATAAAGAAATGAAAAAAATAAACTACAATGTAATAAAGATAATAAAACAATCAAGTTTTCATATTACTATTCTACACCACAGAGGATATTTTTTTTTAAATCGTGAAAAATGATTTGACTCACATTGACTTTGACGGGTGTCGTCACTTTGTATCTTATGGTCTTCATGTAATCGGACATCATCGGGGAACTCAGGCTAATCTTTTGGGCATTTTGTCTGTCCAACTCATGCCTGAAGCGTAACTGAAGGAAGATGATCTCTATGGTGCCATAACTCCTGCTTTTCAAGAAATACTTGTCCCTGTAGACAAAAAATAAAAGAACAAATTACAACAAGATTCAAAAAGCATAGCTATTTTTTTTAAAAATACATACCTCCAATGCACTCGAATACCAGTTAAGACTCTTGTGGAAAAGTTGGACTAAGTTGTTTTTTTTTACAAGAAGAACATGATTTAAAAAAAAATTTGTAAAAGTTTTTTTCAAAACAGATAAATTGAGTTAAAAAAATAAAAATAAATGTGCACTTCATATAAGAGGCCATCACTAAATGACGTCACACACCTGAGGGGGGGGAGGGGGTGTTTTAGAACTGTGACGTCACATCAAATACTTTAAATAAATGATGCTTCAAATGGCTTCATGTGTGTTATGATTTACGATATTAAAGTGCAGCCTTACACTAAATACATATTGTACTTATATGAAAATAAACATGCTCATTTTCTAATAGGAAATACCGCTTTTAAGGGAAGGGAATATTTTTATGACATTATATTTGAGGGGGGGAGGGCTAAATTTTTGTTACAAAATGTGATGAGGGGGGATGGGGGAAATCTCCCGAAATCGCTTGACGTCATTTATGGATGGCCTTTAAGTAATAAATTGAATAAAAATAATTACGTGTAGTAACTCTCCATTCCAGGTCTGAGTACTGTCGGCACACTCTCTAGCACATCTGTTGACTTCCTGAAGTATCCCACAAAAGCTCGGATCATCGTTTTCTCATTGAAAATCAATTTATTAGCGATCTCAACCTGTAACAAAAAGAAAACCAATTGAATTTTTTTATCGCGTGTTTGAAATGAGAAAGCCATAATATTATAGCTGCATTTTTAAATACGATCATGGGTCACATGAACCTTGTCGCATGGCCTATACCAGTGAGCGCAAAAAAAGCCTCAGCCGACACTCCACTAAAATATTACTTCCATATATCACTTCCTCAATCAAAGCAGTTATGCCAACTCCTATAATTATCAAGTTTCATTGGAGTGTTAGCACTCTACTATAAATAAGTGGGTTTTGTTTGAGTTTGGGCACGCGGCCCCAAAAAGGTTCGCCACCACCTGCCTATACCATACAAACAGGTGCTGCTTATTTACATTTGTGTATTGAAGGGTGAGTTTTCTGCAAAATGAGGCAAGAATATGCTAATATTTTAGTTGTGGCAGTGACTTTAAAGCTAAATCGGAATATGTCAACGTTAGTCTTTATCAATGAACAAACAAAAATTCTTTTTTCAATGTGGGACTATTGCCAGGTGCAAAACGTTAAATTGTTAACAGTAATATTTGTAATACTAGGTTGTGCTGCGACGCCGTGGTGCCTGCGGCGCCCACTTTTTTTTTGGGCGCCTATGGGCCTATGGCGCCAACTTTTTTCAAAAGCCCAACTAACTTGTCCTTGTTTGATAAATCCAAAATATTTCTGAAATGTACACAAAGTATTTATATAACTTTTTTTTTACAGTGCTAATCATAACACTATTTTTTAACTTATTTTAGAAAGCAGCGCACCAAATTAATGCACCAAAAAATAACTCTTTGAGTCAGTCAGCACTGTTTACAACACAAATGCTGACGTCAAAGGTTCGTTTCGTGGTTAATGTTAATCTGAAAACCAAAATGATTATGATTTTTAAGTCTATATTTTTAAATTTAAAAAAAAACAGAGTGATGTCCCTTGGCGTTAGGCCACAGTCATACATAATTGAGGGTAAATATATATATTATATATGATTTAAAAATCTTGTGCCATTACCCTACATTTTATTTTAAAATGTTCATATTTGTGTGATCATTAACAATTATTTTTTTTAAATTTGTTTGACATCAGATCCAACAAAAGTAAATCCTAGTTAAAAACTAGAAAAAAAACTTTTGCGTGGTTTCTCTACATAAACTAAAAAACATGGTTTTTCTACATAAACACGACTATATTCAATAAGTCCTCGCGGTGGTCGAGTGGCAGCGCACTGGACTGTCGTACCGATGGTCACGGGTTCGAATCCGTGTGAAGGCAAGGGTTTGTTCCCGGGGCCTAGGGCGTCCCTGAGTCACCCCGCTCCTAATGGGTACCTAACACTACATGTAGTTAGGCGGCTGGGTAATGCGTGGAACCCACAAAGCCGTGGCTTGTGAATGCTGCATCACTTGCCAACAGATCATCTGTCATGGTCTGTGGACGCAACTATCTTCTGCATAGAAGGAGCGTCTGTATAGATAAGATAAGATAAGATAAGAAGATAAGTCCTAGTATTCCTAGTCTCGCTACTTACCGCCACACAATCGCCTCCGTTTAAAATGCCGAGATATGAGGCTGCTTCTCCGCCACACAGGCCGATGTATTTGACAATCTCCGAAGCGTTCTTGATTAAGACGTTCCGGTAATCTTTCAGTGGTTCCTCCTTGGTTACAATGTTACCAGTCTGCCTCAGTGTGCTGAAAATCAGAAAAAAAAATGTAATGCCACTTTACTAGAGAATTAACGATGGGTATGGGTAAGACTGAAAATAGAAACAAGACAACGAACGTATGGTCAAGATGCCTTCGCAGCGAACAATAAATAAGAAGAAATTTAAAATATTGATGCGATGTTTAATTCGAGATCGAAAAGAATTTAACAAAAAAGTAATGCTTTAAATTTATTTTATTCCATTATCTTTTACTTTAAAAAAAAATGTTTGAGAATATTCCTTGAGATATATTGATAGACGTGAACAATTTTTCAAAGAAAAACGGGTTAGGATAAAGAAGAAATACAAGGAGCTAGTGCATCAAAAAAGCGTATCGTTATAGCCTACAATTATAATGAAAGGCAAGTTTCTGTCCGTTCTGTCGGTCATCTACAGCGATTGGTCCCTCAAACACATATGACTCCTACAGCCAATCATATTGAACACGTTTACGCCATTTACGCGGACGTTCAAAACGAGTTATTTTTGGTGCAGTATTTCTTCCAAGACTTTATTTTGAGTTATGCGCGTTGGGATTTGTAGCAAAAAGCTCTGTTTTAACGAGTTATTTATGTAGCCGTGTGTGGGCTTTTAATATACAGCATGTCAAAGTCAACAACAAGATGGAGAATTATATTTATCAAGGTTTATTTGTCTTTCTAATTTTACAACCAAAACACTTTTCACGTTAGAACCGGAACAACCACAAACGCACCCACACGTCACCCAGTCACTTCTCTCCAGTGCATCTCGGTGCGGTGTACATGGTGCGGCGCTATGTGGGCACTATGTCGGTCTGCACATTGTGTACACTATTACATTACATACCAGGGGCAGTGTGTCACTGACCCACCGGCGTGTCCTGCAATAAACCTACTTAAGCAGCATGCTACATTTATTTTAACTATAATGAATACTATTTTTGACGAGATGCACATGTAATGCCGGTCGAGACGGCTGTTGGAGGGGAGTTACAACATGCCACCGAACGGTGGCGGAACGTCCTTGGAGGGCTTTGTTGCTCGTACAATTATAAAATCTCAAAACCACAGCAGAGTAATAATTCAGGTAATAAACGTTCTGTAATATTTATAAATCATAAATTTTGCCCTTTTCCAGTTTTTGATAATAATAATCAAATTCAAATTCAAACATCCTAAAAGTATATTTAATTTTAGACAGTTGACAATGAATTAACTAATATGTCGAATATTTAAAAAAAAAGTATTTCAAATGATATCTAACATATATATATAAAATCCATTTTTAGCCTTTAAATTTTAATAAAAATAGAACTTAACTTAAACACATTTCACTAATCTTATGAGTAATATAATCATGATTACTCATCAAACAGTAGAGGCAAATTACTCACCATGCTTCAAGGCGATACGATTGAGGGTAGCCACGGACGATGGGGTTGACCAGCTCTCGCTTGGGACACTCTCCTAGTTCAAGGGATTTAGCGAACTTGTGCTTGTACTCAAAGGCATTGATGTGCATGTTGGCGCTCACTGGAGTGCTGGAGATCGAAATAACAGGGGGGGGGGATAAATCACGTGAGTTGTCAGTAGGGTGGTGCGGGGGGTGGGGTCGAGATATCACATGAGGCATATGTGGAACGGTGATCGAGTGGCATGCGCCCTCGGCTGGCGTACCGATGGTCACAGGTTCGAATCCCCATGAAGGAGGGACTTGTTCCCGGGGCTTAGTGTGTCCCTGAGTCCAACCGTGTCGTATTGGGCACCTAAAACTAGTTAGGGAAACAAAGGCGGCTGGGAAAAGCGTGGAACCCTCATAGCCGCGGCCTGTGAACGCTGCGTCACTTGCCAACAGATAGGCATGGCTTGTTAACGCTGCGTCACTTGCCAACAGATAGGCATGGCCTGTGAACGCTGCGTCACTTGCCAACAGATAGGCATGGCTTGTGAACGCTGCGTCACTTGCCAACTGATAGGCATGGCTTGTGAACGCTGCGTCACTTGCCAACAGATAGCCGCGGCCTGTGAACGCTGCGTCACTTGCCAACAGATAGGCATGGCTTGTGAACGCTGCGTCACTTGCCAACAGATAGCCGCGGCCTGTGAACGCTGCGTCACTTGCCAACTGATAGGCATGGCTTGTGGCCGCAATAATCTTCTCTTTAGACAAGACTAAGAGTTGTCCATTGTGACGAGATAGCTGTCGAGTAGCCAATGGGAACGTGAGATCACGGTAGTTCTTGATATTATAGTGATGGCTGGTTGAAGATTTCAACGGGCGTGGGGGTGGGGGGACAATTCCCTCTAAAGATCGCTGGTTAGCGTCCAAAATAACAAACCCTCTCGCAAAGTTGCATCCATTTGAGTGTGTGCAAAATCTTACCCCTCATCAGCACATATACTATTCTATCGATATCAATATTTACTACGCGAGTAATTCTTTACTGCTGCGCGAAGTTGAAATATCTGCGCGGTCGCGCAGCTTAAAGGGGACATTTCTAATTCAAATTTTGTAAACAACATACCAGCTCAAAGAACAACTAACTGCAACCAAACCGTACTCACACCCCAAATAAAACAGGAACAAAATGCACGTATTACTTATTTAGAACCACATAAAATGGGCGGAAAAGGAATGGGGAGAGTGTTTTCTTCCATAGGAGTTTCACTTGTTTTTGGTGGTATTTTTGTTGCCACTGATTATATAATTTATGCTTTATGCTTTTCTCGCCAACAATTAATCATTGTTAAAATCCCCTCCCCCCCCCAATATTGTGAAAAAAATCTGGCGACCTCCCCCTCCTCCCCCCCCTCACAAAACTTTCGCAGGAATTACACCGAGTGGTGCATGGTGCAGTGACGCAACTTTGCCACGCAATCACACCAGCCAAGAACGTCGTGGTATGCGGGGCCGCTGGCAGTCGGTACGAAAGTGAACACCTACGCTTCCGGTGCAGGTGAAATGAAAAAGGTCCTCCTTCCCAATATCTCAACAACCCAAACATCGCGCACACATGCGCACGCAACACGTACCGTAACGCACCATGAATGAACTTTAAGAAATGATGACATTGAAATTTGAATATTCTATTTTTTTAAAAAAAATATTCGAGAGTATTCAAAAGTGACAAGAGTCGCATCATTAGTTAAATCGTTAAGCGTAGAAACACTAGAGGATAGAAGAACAAAGAGCAGAGTAGTAATAATACATAACTCTAATTTAGAAATAGAACAAAAAGATAATCTAGTACAACCCTATGACCGACATAGGGATAAAAAACACTTTTCTTATTCCCTATGCAAGGACAAAGATATATACATTCTTGCAATTCCCGTCTATAATTCGGGCGTGGAATGGGTTGTCTGATGTGGAATGGGTTGTCTGATGTGGAATGGGTTGTCTGATGTGGAATGGGTTGTCTGATGTGGAATGGGTTGTCTGATGTGGAATGGGTTGTCTGGTGTGGAATGGGTTGTCTGGCGTCGAATGGGTTGTCTGGTGTGGAATGGGTTGTCTGGCGTGGAATGGGTTGTCTGGTGTGGAATGGGTTGTCTGGCGTGGAATGGGTTGTCTGGTGTGGAATGGGTTGTCTGGCGTGGAATGGGTTGTCTGGCGTGGAATGGGTTGTCTGGTGTGGAATGGGTTGTCTGGTGTGGAATGGGTTGTCTGGTGTGGAATGGGTTGTCTGGCGTCGAATGGGTTGTCTGGTGTGGAATGGGTTGTCTGGCGTGGAATGGGTTGTCTGGCGTGGAATGGGTTGTCTGGCGTGGAATGGGTTGTCTGGCGTGGAATGGGCTGTCTGGTGTGGAATGGGTTGTCTGACGTGGAATGGGTTGTCTGGTGTGGAATGGGTTGTCTGGCGTGGAATGGGTTGTCTGGCGTGGAATGGGTTGTCTGATGTGGAATGGGTTGTCTGATGTGGAATGGGTTGTCTGGTCAAACCAGGAAAACTAAGACACTATCAACATTTAAAACTCTAATAAAAATGCAAGAGTATACAAAAACCATGGATAAGCGTAGGACACAATAATCGTATGTATAGAGAGAGCGACTGTAATAGGGCTTGTCATTTCTAAGACCGGAAAACGTCATAACTCATCGTGTAATGCCCTATAGAAAAGAGAAACGAAAAGTCGATAAAATATCGAAAGACGTTTGATTAACTCATCAGATTGAGCGGCGCGTTTATAAGCGCCAAGTTTTGGTACCCTGGAATGTTTGTTTGTTTGTTTGTTTGTCGATCCCCGGATAATTGATCTTGGGGGACGGTTCTGTTTTCTCCTACAAAAGTCTTCACGTTCGGGCATCAGGTGTTCACCGCTACGTCTGCGCGCTTGGTGGTATTCAGATACAGGAAGTTGAGACGTGTCAATACAGCATGTCCGTCTCCGCCCCTGTACCTCCCTCCGGTTTAAATTTGGCCAACCTGAGTGTTGTCTGACGGGGGCGGGCGGGGGGGGGGTGTTCCTACGATCGGAAAGCGATCATCGGTTCGCTACTCCGCTGCCCAAGTTTCACCTCATATGTTGTACTACTCGCTTTATCCTCAACAAATTTGACTCTAATTTTGGAGCACGATCGATGGTTTTCCCCAAATCTCCCACAACTGCAGTGCGGTTGGGGTGTGGGGGGGGGGCTAGGATACTTTAGGAGCATAAATTTGCATCGTTGATGCATTGTATACATTATAATTAAACTTTCGTCTTCGAATACCAGGGAGGGGGTAAAGAAACATGTTTGCAAGCGGCCGCAACATCTTTTTGTACCAATGATAAATTGTACATATTAGCTCAGCCATGTATTATTATTACGCAGCCAGTGTTTTCGGAATCATTTCCTTTGTCATGTGCAAGCATTAAGCTGTATCCAGTTTAAGCCCTTTTCCAGATGTACCCGCTCGGGAATTTTCATCTGGTCAGTTTCGTTTCGCCAAGCAGAACAGTCTTCATTTAATTTCACACAAAAATCCCGCCGTTGCCATCTGGGGACCTTGACCTTTAAGGGTTCAAACGAAATGATCAAGTCTTGTGCATCGGTCAAGGACGTACGAAATGAGATGGAGGAAGGAGGAGGAACTACGCGTGGGAGGAAGAGAAGAGGGGAGGGATATGTTCTGCAGCTGCCTTGATTTCCCAATCTGCAAAAGGTCAATCGAGATTTTTCCCATCTTTCCGTTTTTTTCTGCAGTTACCGATGGCTTCTTTTTCCCCCTCGCGTTGGTTACGTAAAACCTTTTGATGTAAAGATATGGTGGAAAAGTCAAATGCTTCCTTAAATCCTTGGGAGTTTTCTCAAATGGAATTTCATTTTCCTTTCAAAAATAACTAAAATGGCCGAAACGAAACATGTACAGTAAGTGAAGGTCAGAGCATATGAAATGGTATAGCTTCATTCCGACAGAATAATTCTTTGAAGTACCCTAAAGAAACCTGTACCGTAAATAAAGTTAGGTCACATAAAATGGTATAGCTTCATTCCAACATGACTTATCTTTAGTAACTAGTTTGTGCTGCGGCGCCCCCTTTTTTTAAGGGCGCCTACTCGCCCACCTTTTTCAAAAGCCCAACTAACTTGTCCTTGTATGATAAATACGTAATATTAAACTTTCTTAAATGTACACAAAGTATTTTATAATGTTTTTTAAATTTTTTTATATTTTTTATGTCAAAAGCCTAAGTAACTTATCCTTGTATGATAAATACGAAATATTCCTGAAATGTACACAAAGTATGTATATAATGTAGGTTGTGCTGCGGTGCCCACTTTTATTTAGGGCACCTACGGCACCCACTTTTTTCAAAAGCCCAAAAAACTTGTCCTTGTATGATAGATATGTAATATTAAACTACCTTAAATGTACACAAAGTAATTTAAAATAGAGGTTGTAGGGCGCCCCACTTTTTTTTTGTTGGTCAAAAGCCCAAGTAACTTATCCTTGTATGATAAATACGAACTATTCCTGAAAATTAAACAAAGCATTTATCATATAATTTTACAGTGCTAATCACCACACGATTTTTAAACTAATTTTAGAAAGCAGCGCACCAAATTACTGCACCAAAAAATAACTGAGTCAATCAGCACTGCTTAGAACGCAACATTAAAAAGCAGCAGAGTGATGTCCCTCAGCGTTAGGTATCAGCGATAATTGAACGTAAATATATTATATATGATTGCTCTCTGCTGCCGATTAATCTTTTAATTGAGCATGTCTTATTTATCCAAGACTTTTTATAAAATTGAATAACATCTCATCCACATTTTTAATTACAAAATTTGAATGTTCAAAATGACTGATAAATCAGTTTATGCAGAGCCGCGTGTATTTTGTCACAAGATAATCGTTTATATAATAAAAGGCTATGTTCTGTCCGGTCATCGATAGCGATTGGTCCCTCAAAGACATATGACTCCTACAGCCAATCATATTGAATACGTTTATGCGAACGTTCAAAACGAGTTATTTTTGGTGCAGTATTTCTTCCAATACTTTATTTTGAGTTATGCGCGATTCGATATATACTCATAAGCTCTGTTTTTACGAGTTATTTATTTTAACTATAATGAATAGTATTTTTGAGGTGATGCACATGTAATTCAGGTCGAGACGGCTGTTGGAGAGGAGTTACAACATGCCACCGAATGGTGGCGGAACGTCCTTGGACGGGCTTTGTTGCTCGTATCAATATATAAGATAAAGAAAATTTCTGTCCGATCTCGGGTTGTGTACAAGCACTGACCGGACGCCGGACACCCTACAGGTATAGGGTAGAGTTTCGCGGATTATTATACCCTAGCTATATAACACACCCCATTATTATACCCTAGCTATATCACACACCCCATTATTATACCCTAGCTATATCACACACCCCATTATTATACCCTAGCTTTATCACACACCCCATTATTATACCCTAGCTTTATCACACACCTCATTATTATACCCTAGCTATATCACACACCCCATTATTATACCCTAGCTATATCACACACCCCATTATTATACCCTAGCTATATCACACACCCCATTATTATACCCTAGCTATATCACACACCCCATTATTATACCCTAGCTATATCACACACCTCATTATTATACCCTAGATATATCTCACATCCCAACAAAATTACAAAGTTGAAACATATAAACCCTTATTTGGGCGACAGAAACGTCAGGAAGGAAAAGTATTGTTAAACAATCTAGGAAAAAACACACGTCTACCTCTCTCTCCTTCTTCCTCAAACTCATTCCACGAAATCAGGCTGTTGTAACACAAGGGGCCAAAATACAAACATCTGTTTTCAACGTTCCTTTGTTGCTGTATTTTTTTAATCACCTTTTTGTTAACTTTTTTTTTGGCGCCCAAATCAATTGAAAAAATATATTGGGGGAGGGGGGGTGTTCAAAATTTGTTTGCGTTGTGTTTTTAGTACTGAGTGGTAAAGAGCAAAATAATAAACCAACGGTTCTCAATCACGGGCTCTAGACACAGGGTCTGTGAGCTGCAATTCTTTTGTCATGTCATGCACAGTTTTTGAAAGAATTATTTGACCTCACGAGCTTTTCGTGGGCCGCCATCTTCTTCCACTTTCCGGGACGGGTGTTAAGTGGCGGGAGGGGGGGGAGGTAGCTTTGGACACTCTCAAACCATTTTTGTGTTTGTGTGTGGGGGGCGGGGGGGCAGGGGGCAGGGTCGGATTTAGACTTGATCGGGCCCCCATAAGCTATTCGAGATATGGGAGGCCCCTTTTAAGTCCACGTGTTATATGTCAGTGCCAAATATGAAGAAAAAATTCCGTGATGGCCTCCAAGATGGCCTCCAAGAAGCTAAAGCTTGTTTGGCAAATAGGTAAATCCAGCACTGGTGGGACCGGTGGGGGGGTGGGTAGGGGAAGCTGGGAGATGTAAACTCCTTGCTATCATGATGAGAACAGAGATCCATTCAAATGGAAAATAACTGAACCAAAGAATAAAACTGAAGATGAAATGCGTGTTGATTAAAATCAAAGGCCAGTGGGGAAAAAAATAATATAAAAATTGTGTTTTAACTTCTTCCTTGCCTTCGTTAAATCGCACCTCAGCTATCTCTTTGAAATCCCCCCGATCTAAAGAAAGGAAAAGCGGCAAAGAATATTTATCGGTTCCTTCCTACTCGCAAAATGTTATATCCAACTAAATAAACAATCGCTTCCGCTGGACTGGATGCAAGTGAAGACTGCAAACATCATCATGAGAAAAAGTGGGGAAAACGAAACACAAGAAAATATGGACATTCCCCGTTTCCTGTTTTTAAAGAATACTGCTGGGGGGGGGGACACGCCCACAGTTGTGGGGAATGACTTAGCGAGCATTTTACTGTCTAGATAGAATGTTTTAGCGAACGCTTGTCTGTCTGAATTAATGAATTAGCACGCTCTTGTCTGTCTGTATGAGTGAATTAGCACGCATTGGTCTGTCTGTGTGAGTGAATTAGCACGCCCTGGTCTGTCTGTGTGAGTGAATTAGCACACCTTGGTATGTCTGTGTGAGTGAATTAGCACGCCCTGGTCTGTCTGTGTGCTGGGACTCAGCTTTTACGAACACAGACTATATAATTTATTTAAACCAAGTAGTGAAGGTTGTGTTTAGATGACGTTGTTTTGTTTTTGATAAAACAGCAATCTTAAAAACAAACTAAAAACAGGTGTAATTCTAAGTTACTCACCTCGCCAAAGTAAATATCACTATTATAGATAGAATGCTGGTCACAAGTCCCATGTTAGGACTTCTAATGCTGGTCACAAGTCCCATGTTAGGACTTCTTGTGTTACGCCTTGATGACGTCTGCGGTGTTCTCGTGTTGTTGGACGTCCTGGTCCTAGAAAGGAAAAAAATATGTCAAGAAGTTAGTGAATATTTGTGTGGATTTTTTAACCAACCGAACAAATTGTGGACCAACTCTTACATCTGACTTATGAGGGAGACAGAAGGCAGCAAGGGAATTCACTAGAACAGATCCCTTATATGGAAAGGTCAAGATAATGTGGCGAAGAATGAATAGGGGGGGGGAGGAGGGTCGTTTGTTAGGCCAGCCGATTTTCGACCGAAGTGAAAGAAGTCTTCTCGCGGGTTAGAGGGGTAATCTCAGACCGAGGAGACGACGAGATACGTTCGTGTGTCAAGGGAATATTCTTAGAGTTAGAGCGAGGGGGCATACGTCAGAGTCAATGGAGTATTCTTAGAACGACAGCACACGTTAGTCAAAGACAATCAGATGATCATGAGGCGAGGGAACATAAAGTCGTTAAGGCTTATACAATGTATAATCTACTGACAAAGCCATTGTCTCAAAAAGTACATTAACTACTGCGAAATTTAATGCCTTAATTAGGCTATCTACAGAAAACCCCAATATCTAACAAAATACATCACCTACTGACTGACTCAATTTTATTCTCCTGAAAAACTAATTTTTGTACACAATGCATTATTTACAGAAAAACATGCATAGTATATGAAACAATAAAGCATCTACTAAAATATATCACTTTTTACACATAATATTATCTATTGAAAATCTGTATGTCTTACACGATAAACTATCTAATAAATACCATAGTAACAGAGGAACATGACAAATAGTAACAGATGAACATGACAAATAGTAACAGATGAACATGACAAATAGTAACAGATGAACATGACAAATAGTAACAGATGAACATGACAAATAGTAACAGATGAACATGACAAATAGTAACAGATGAACATGACAAATAGTAACAGATGAACATGACAAATAGTAACAGATGAACATGACAAATAGTAACAGATGAACATGACAAATAGTAACAGATGAACATGACAAATAGTAACAGATGAACATGACAAATAGTAACATATGAACATGACAAATCGCATGTGTAAACACAAAGAAACCGCCGCCTATAACGCCATCAGGAGTTTATATCAGAGAAAGAAAAGTGATCGGAAGATGGTCAGAAAGTCCCTGCATTAAACACAAATGAACACTCCTTGAAAAACCGTATATAGTTTCCGGAGTCTGCATGTATTAAAACTAATTGAAAAAACACACCTATTGCGTTTTATCTTATTTTATCTTATCTTATCTTGTCTATGAAAGACGCTTCTTCTATAGAGAATATTAGTACGTCCTACGTAGTCTCAGGGGTGTTCGTTAACACCTATTAACGGTCATACAAACGGAGATCGTGTCTGGATTTGTCCAGTAGGCCTAACTAACACAACTAACACTAGTAAAAACAGAGGGTGTCTAGCTATGGCGGATTAAGGGGGGGGGGCTGAACGGGCTAAAGCCAGGGGCCCCCGATGATTTAGGGCCCCCAAACTTAGCATATTTTATCATAAATGTGGACAAATGTATACATGAATTGCTGAAAATATGATAAATTAATAAAATCTCATCTATTAAAATGATCTCTTTTCCCACACGATAATCTTAGCCAGTGGTTCCCAAACTTTTTTGACCCACGGACCCCATTTATATTCAAAACTTCCCCACGGACCCCCAAGTGAAACAAACTTTATAACTTCATAGTACAAAAATTACAAAAGCAACATTTTGATGAAAAGTGCGGTATTTATTGAAATTATCACTTTTGTTTAAGATTAAATTGAAAACAATTAATAACTTGGATTAACGTGATGAGATTTTATGAGTGTACGAGCAACAAAGCCATTCCAAGGACGTTCCGTCACCGTTCGGTGGCATGTTGTAACTCCCCTCCAACAGCCGTCTCGACCGGCATAGATGTGCATCACGTCAAAAATATTATTCATTATAGTTAAAATAAATAACTCGTAAAGACAATGATTTTGACTATAAATCCCAACGCGCATAACTCAAAATAAAGTCTTGGAAGAAATAATGCACCAAAAATAACTCGTTTTGAACGTCCGCATAACGTGTTCAATATGATTGGCTGTAGGAGTCATATGTGTTTGAGGGACCAATCGCTATCGATGACCGCACGGAACATAGCCTTTTAATATATAGGATTTATGACCGACTCAATGTTTGTGTGTAGGAACCGCAAATCCTCACGAGCACCAATTTCTAGTCGTTTATTATTTTTATTTTTGTTGTTCTTGTTTTTTATGATGAGGTTCATAACGCCACTGAATATTTGTTCTACCAAATAGGAAGACAGGAAAACAGTCAAAAAATTCTGCACAATAACCTATAATGCATGATATAAAATTGGGATCTGACTTTGTAAACATAATGTGTGCTATCCTAGTCCAAACATTGGTTTTAGTTCCTCATTTGTCGATATTTCAATAAGGTGCTCTTGTATTAGTATGTATTCATCTGTGTTTTGGACCTGAGATTGTCCATGCGCTAAAGAGTTCAACTGCCATTCGGAAATATCCAATAGTGACGAATGCCTACAAATCTTTGGTTCAGGTCTGAGGTCTGCATGAAGAGCCGTTAAGTTTTGAGAGTAAGCAAGCAAATCTTTATCTCTATTTTGCAATTTCAAAAGATTTGAAAACTGAGAACATTCTCTGTTCCTAAGTTTTGTTTTGCACAGAAAAAGGTTTGCAACAAACTCAGACATAACGCTTTTAGTTTTGATTAAATTTAATCCGTTACCTTGTAGTAGTTGTAGTTTCAAATTAGTTTCGTTAAAGTTGGGTAAATAATTCATTCATAAAGGATATGTCATTTTTTTGAGTTAATTGTGTTGCTGATCATTGTCTTTGTTTTCCAGGAATTTGGACACTGAATCAAAGAGAGCATTAAATCGATTTAAATATGTACGTGATGATAACCAGCGTACTTCTGTGTGAATAAATAATCTAATTATAGGCTTCTTCAATTTCCAAACCTTAGTGAGCAAATAATCTCTCATCAAGGCATTCCTTTAGATTTTATTAACTGCTCTAATGACATAATGTAGTGATCCATGCAAACTTTCACTAAGATTTTTTTGAATATTTGATGTTGATGAATGAATCAATTTACTGAAAATACATTTGGTACAGCTTGTATGCCAGAAAGTTAAGATTATTGCTTTAACTTCAAACATTTTTTAAAAAAATTCAGTTAATAACGTTTCACCTTTCTTATCTGTTTCCAAACATTTAGCCATACTTCAAATATTCATTAACACCATATTGACGGAATTGTTTCTTCGGCTCAATCAGTGCTGGATTTACATATTAGCTAAACAAGCTATAACGTAGGGCCCCTGCCTTCTTGGGGGCCCCGAAATTTTGTTTTCATACTTGTCACTGATATAGAATATCTAGATTTCAAAAGGGCCTTAAATAGCTTAGGGCCCCATCAAGCCTAAATCCAGCCTAGGGCTCACTCATTCTCTTATCTGTTGTAATAGACCACTGTTAAGAATTATTAACGTTTTCAATGGAATGCTACAGTAAAGCCCTATTGAAAACATTATTTGATGATAGGATACAATTTAGATAAATATAACTTCCCGACACATCGAAAAATACACAACCTTGCAACCCTCGTAGATTCAAGTTAAAAACTTGTATTTTTCTACGTATAGTTATAGGAATTCGGCATTTCTTCTGCATCAAGCTTGGCCTTTCAACAAACCAAATATTTTGATTGGTTATAGATGTGGAATTACAGTAGTTATACTACTTTTTCTATGTAAAACAACATTGTATCCATGAAGGATAGTATCTAAGATGGTATTTAATTAGTAGAACAGGCATTCACATACTATTTTATTTATTATTATTTATTTTAATTTCAATAATAATAAAAATGTATCAGTCTTATTATTTTATATTAAACATTGCGCGGACCCCCTGACGTTGTTCAGGGACCCCCAAATCAATTTTAATTTTCCACGGACCCCCTGAAGGGTTCCGCGGACCCCTGGGGGTCCGTACGGACCACTTTGGGAACCACTGGTCTTAGCAGTCAAAAAAACCTGATTTGATAGGCTCAATTACAGAAATTATTAAAGAATATTATATATATATTTTAAATTGACAACCCTAAATGAGCTCTCGTGGCCGAATGTGAAGCACGAAGGCTTATGATGCATGCGGTGGCGGGTTCGATCCCCGGGTGGGGTGTGAAATTTTTTTTTATGTGTTTTTTAATTTTATAAATTGTCTTTTACACTCAATTTTAGGATACCGGCAAAAAGTTAGTTCTTCGAAATCGGGTTTTTCATGAATAATCATTTTGGATGAATATTTACAAGTTACAGTCTTATATTAGCTGCTAGCAATCATTTTATCTATAGGTACACTGGCTGGATAGGGCCCCAGTTTGAATTGCAGCCAGGGGCCCCGTGCAGTCTTAATCCGCCCCTGGTGTCTAGCAGTGTGTCCGATGTAAAACATGTGTGGTCAACGATGACTTGTGAGAGGAACTGGTGAAACTTAATAACCGCGGATAAAAACGTTGATGCAAAAAAATAAAAAAATAAATAAACTGTTGTCCATTGAATAACAAACCGACATACAGATCGAACGAAGTTGTAAAACGCTGCGATATATTTAAGGTAAGCCATAGATAGACGCACTAGAATGGCCAGAATCGCTCTCTCCCTGAGCAATAGGGTATTTATCCCCCAAGGAGCAGGAAATCGCCTTGAGTGACCCGCCCTTGCCCCAACCACCCCCCCCCCGCCTCCCAGCGGCGCACTAATTAAAGCGTGACCAAAATAATCGGCCGACACTCCCACGAAATCTGCATTTAAAAATAACACGATAAGTAACACACGGTCTTGGTGCGTAGATTGAAAGTAAGAAAGTCTTGGTGCGTAGCTTAACAAGCAGCGTGAAGTCCTGGTGCGTATCTTGACCAGTAACACTGCCAGTCTTGGAGCGGTCATTGGAGCAAGCCCTGACTGACGCTGTTCAATAAGACATTCTTCAGTGGTCCTATGATTGGGTTGATCACGTCTCAGACAGGAAAACATCCCATTTTATTTCTTAATGTTAGTTAGAGTAGAGACAACGTTTTACCAAAACAATGTTTATTAGCATAATCATGGAAGTAACTATACATGTGATATATATTTTTAGTACAATAAAGTTTTTAAGAAAATTTTCACTCGGGGTTGAAATCCAAAAGGCCGATTCCAAATAAATTAGAATCAACAAATATCTGTTGAGACAATTCCTGACAGAAAACCCAGATATTTCATTATCATATTAAATTGCTTTTAACGGAATACCTTGGATATTTCTATTAATAGATTTCCGACATGAAATGACAAGTGCTATAGGAATCTGTTGTTTAAATTCTATGTTAAAAATAGAGGTGTGGAAAAGGGGGGGGGGCAGCTTTCGTATTCAAAACGATATTCGGCATTCGTTTCGAATCTTTGCCTAAACCGTCTCAAAAAGGAGTTGAAAAACGATACGAAAATTAATATTTCTTACTACAGTGTTGTAGTTATTTAGAATTGATGGGGGAAAAAAGATGTCCGTCCAATATTCAATTTCAAACCGAAAAGAAGAAAGTAGCACAAACTCTTGTTTCAACAATAAGAATTGTATCGGTTTCCCAGACAACTGAACACTCGACTAGTTAACACATAGACAAGTGAACCTTTGAACTCTTAGCCAAAATATTACAGAAAGTAATTAAATCAAATAAGCAACCATTTTCTTCCACATGTAGGATATTTAGTAATTCCTAATCCAATACTAGAGAAAAATTACTTGACATATAATGAACTATAATTTGAGTTTTACTAATTTTATTTTTAAAAAATTATTTGTTACACACTTTGACATTACTATAAATAGTAATAACTACTTTGAAACGTATTTTAGTAACTTCTATGTTATTGTTCAAATTAAATGTCCTTCAAAGCGTTGTGCCATTCGGGTTTTAACAGAAA
The DNA here is from genome assembly GCA_944989445.1 of Ampullaceana balthica. NCBI lineage: Eukaryota > Metazoa > Mollusca > Gastropoda > Lymnaeidae > Ampullaceana > Ampullaceana balthica. Next base: position 150,076 of record CALYLW010000847.1, read on the forward strand.
ATGTTAGACACATTTCCTATATCGTTGTTAAGGGCACACAAAACTATACAATTTACTTTATTAATGGTTATATTTTGTCTAATTCTTGTGTCCTTATTTTCTCTGTTTCAATTTACGTTGTGAATGTTTTTGTCTATCCACACGGATTTCTTCATACTTGTGTTATATAAGCCGAAAAGTTTTATTGAACGTTTCGACGGTTCACAAATTATTCTTTTTTTTTCAATTTCTTTTGGTTTAGTATTCATTTATGTGTTGAGTTTTCTAACTGTTCACTTGTCAGTATGTTCATATCTCGAGTGTTCGGTTGTCTTGTGTTCACATGTCCAAGTGTTCGCTTGTCCGAGTGTTCGCTTGTCCGAGTGTTCACTTGTCCGAGTGTACACGTGTCAGAGTGCTCAGTTGTCCGGCCACTGTTATATCATGGCGGAAATCTTTTAAGAAATATCAGGGGTCATCCGGTGGACAAATGTCATAAAGATTTAATTTTTTTTAAAATGGATATCGTGTGAGTAGATTTCTTAAGCGTTATCTGTTGGTTACACGTTTATTTGAGTCGCTTAAGTGAATAAAAAACAGTTTCCGAGTTTATTGTACTAACATTCTTGAAAACGTTTTGTTACTTCTGTAATCTCAAGAAAAAAACACATTTTTTACGAACACGTCGTCTAAAAACAAAAACATCAGGTAATGAGATAAGACGCCTTCCGTTCTGAGAACTAAATAAAACAAACCTTTATTCAATTAGTGATTAGCGACCTGTTAAATTATAGCATAAAATCACATGAAACACATGATATGGCCTCACCACGAATGCAAATAAGAAAACAATGTTATACGCCCACGACAGGAACTCAATGGTAAAATGGTGACAGAATTCTGACCTTTGGCGGCATCGGCCAAGCCTATATAGGCTGGAGTTAGCTGCTCTTGACTGGTCCCCTCAACGCCGCCTTTCCTAATAATTTGTTTACTTTATATATTATCGGCACGTTTCCCCTGCTCGCGACCATCGCCTTTTTCGCCAATACCAGTTTCCAGGTCAGCGAAGAACAATGGGGGCACATGACCCAGCAGAAGTGAGCAAATGAGGAGGGGGATGGTAGACCGATGTGAGTCGCTATCACATGCAAGGGGGCGTACCGAACACTCTGTGACAATCCGCTTGCGGCGCATGGCAAATTCGTCATTAGGCACGACCTAGCAACTAAGTGCGTACCTAGCAACCAACGACGTCACTAGTGTAACTTTCTCGCCGTGTATCAAATTTCTTGAAGAAAATTTCCGAAACTGTCACTGCGCTCCTATCCCTAACAAACCAAACAAACGTGCACTATATTCTTTGCTGTCCGAGTTTGAATGATATGGCTTCCTCGTTGGTCGGTGGAGCGTTGATGCACTTACAACAAGAATCGGCGAATACTGGCGAGCCTCAGCGGACTGGGGATCGCGATAATTCTCTACACTCCCCCGTCCCTACCTGTCCGAATTCCAAGAATTTGCAAGACATCCGGGCAATAGGTGCCTCGCCGGACATCCGGGCAATAGGTGCCTCGCCGGACATCCGGGCAATAGGTGCCTCGCAGGACATCCGGGCAATAGGTGCCTCGCCGTCCCCTCCGCATCCCTACACAGTCGGCGCCTTTCTGCCGTCCTTGTTGGCACACGGCTCGGTTACATGGACATCAAGAAGTTTTAACGGCATAACCGGATGCAGAGTGTTCTGAACAGGTCAGAGTCGTACTCCAATCGATGGCGCCTAGTGGTCAAGACTGAGGAAACTATTCACTGCATTGCCACTAATAGAAAGACTATTTCTGAAGCATGGGACAATGCTGAAAATGAGCGGGAAGAGATTACAACAGATCAGGCATCAGCTTAAATGGCATTTGAATCGAAACAGATTAAGTTCACATCGAGTGCTATTGTGCGGGGGGGGGACCCCCACCTAATCTGACCCAGGTGAAGCAACTGGACAACTTTCAATCAATGAGATAACTCTCCATTTCTTCAGTGATTTTAGTGATGACGTATTTCTTTTCCCCCCATAAAATTTCATTCCACATAGCAATAAAATCAGAAAACTGCCGATAGGAATGTAAGAAGTTGTGTCGTTATCAAAAGAAGTTATTGAGACGGGTGTCGGTTTTTGTGTGTGTGGGGTGGCTGGCGTAAGAAATCATTGTTGCACCGGGAGTTTTGGATCTCCGCAACAACACCAAATTAGTTCTGCCTTCCTTGCCTCATCACGCCATATGCTAACGAGCTCCACCTTAACATCTTCAGTTGCCCTTTTTTAGCACTTTGAAATGTGTCGTCAGCATCGTTGCCGCCAGGGCAGAGTGATGCGTAAACAGACGAGGGTGATAGGATTGACGAGCAGAAGGCAAGGGATCGTTTATACGAGATGGTGACTAAGACAAAAGTAGTCGATTAATGGCGTAGCGAAGTTCTAAACCTCTTCACCACCCCCACATTGCTAGAAAAATACGTGATGAAAAAAAAATGGGTTGTTATAATTATGGTGCAGGTACATGTCAACGGCTGCCTTCGCTGACCCGGCGTTTCTTAAACGTCGGTCCGTGGTCCACAAACGGTCCTCGAGCATCAGGTAGTCATTAAGCACAAAAGGGGATAAGTCTTATTATTTATTTTTTTAAAATCATACACCACGCACAGATTCATAAAGTGACTTTGGAAACTTGTGAATCATAAAGGGGGGGGGGCGAGGGAGGGGGGTCGGTCAAACTTTCAAGTTTTGTTAACCCTAAGCTAACGAGAGGACACTTTAACATCGGTGGTTAAACGTTAAACTTTAGCTTATAGGCAGCGGAGACTCATCAATGTGGGTGGGTCTTAGCGTTGATTGTTTAGTTCATAGGATTGTCCGGCTCTGTAATATGGGTGGATAGCAACCCTAATCTATGGGGCTATAGGCCCGAGCAGGCAAGGAGGGGAAAAGCGGGAGAAGTTTTATGTTTGTGCAGTGGTTATCTCTTTATTAGAATCTGTATCATGGGAATCGCGGATAAAATTTGTTTTCTTACGTCTGGAACGGGGGATGAGGTACAAGAAATAAGGGTTGTGCAGCCCTCCAACCCACGTTAAAAAATTCTGGAGTTTTACAAAAATTGTTATCAGCGTAAGATGAAATTAAAGTTACCGTAAGGTGACATTCATTTTGACGTAAAATGACATTTATGTCATCGTAAAATGACATCGATGTCAAAAGTAACATGGCTACGCTCTCCGCCAACCACGCCAAACAAATAATAACAATAATCATAAATTATTTCCTTTCAGGTACTGATATGATGATAACTTTTCATTACAACCAGACGTTAAACAATATGAAGTGACTATAGCCGTTCACTATAAGTTGATAGTAGGATTATGAACAAAATGCGCAGAAAGTTGTACCATGAAGCCCGAAAAACTAAAAAAATTCAATTATATATTTTTTTAAAAAATTGTTTAGGTAAATTAATACAGATATATACTTCCAGTCCAACAAAAACAAAATATCTTTAAACAATCGAACTCAAAATTATGTCCAGCTTGTTTAAAAAACATTGATGATTTAAAATTATAATTACTAAATTTTTAATTATAGAATACCTTAACGCGCGAAGCCATTAGATTAATTCTCCACATCGGGTTCTTTACAAAATTGGTCTCCTATTTGTGTTAATGTTTGCGTGCTAGGAGTTTTTAATTACTGGTAATAAAAATATCGGAAAAGATTTTGTCTGCATGGGTAATGAACTCGATTTAATTATGTTTGAAGAATACTCACATTCCAATGTTAATGTCTGGCAACGCAATAGCCTGGGTGGTGGGACCTTATCGCTCTTATGCGCCTGAAACGAATTGTTCTACTTAGCAGGACGCGATTGCTCTTATATATGCAGTGGCGGATTTAGGAGTGGGGGACAATGCGAGAGCGTGGCCCCCGCACTGCGTGCTTTTGGGTGTAAGAATAAAATTTAGACCTCAAAAAAATTTCAAGGAATGTTCCGGGGGAATAACGCTTGTGTTTCAGCAATTGTTTTTATAGTACTGTGTTTTAAATACGTTGTGAATATAAAATTATCCAAAGATAAATCTTGATATTTTAAAAGGTTTTCAACAAGTTTATCAACGCGAGAGGAAATATTTGTCCATGCTAATTATTATTATTTTTTCCTAATATGTCACCTCTTGTCAATTAGCTGGCTTTAATGACCAGTTACGAGATGTGTCATTTCTGAGACTGAAAAACTTCATTTCTTATTACTTAATGTTACTATCTTTAGCCGAAGTTTTCTGAAAACACATTTGTTTTTTGTTTTTAAATCCTTTATATTAACTCGTGGTGTCTGCGGCGGACCTTGCTTGCTTGCTTGCTTGCTTGCTTGCTTGTCGCCAAAACTTTTGATCGATTTTTAACCCACTTGCTCGCAAGATAGCGAGCTGAAATTTTGCAGGCAGTTTAGTACCGATGATAAAAACAATGTATCAAAATTTCAGATCGATCGCATGTACCGTAATTAAATTATTCATTTTTTAGATTATTTTATTTATTGCTATGTATCATGCTATTTTTTGAGATAGAGCGTCGCGGTGCGTATTATATTGAACAACCTTTCTGTCGCGCAATAAGGTGCGTATTTTATTGACAACTCTTTTTATAAACATATTCCTGATCGGTGCGCATTATATTAAACACGTTTTACGACACAACTGCAATTTTGTTATTCTGGATTGTCTGGCGCTGCGTATTATAATGAACATTCTTTTAATTACTTCTCGTACATAAAGGATTTATAGTCAAAAACTTGGTTTTTTACGGGTTGTTTTTATTATCGGCATATATATAGAAATAATAATAATACATTTCAAGTCTTTAAAAAAAAGTATAATAGAGTAGTAAAGAAAAAGATTGTGCGTATAGTTTAAGACACCCGGCTAAAATAAACCTCGCTTTTATAAATAAAAAATAAGTACTAACAGAATACGAGTATTAACAACTTAATGAAATTTGTCTGACTGAATCTTCCGTATAATGCTATGATACGTTTCCGCCATGAAAGGACAAAGCTTGTTCTACTTTTGGTATCAGTGTGATATTTACATAACATAAAATAAATTTAAAATGTAAAGAAATCAATTGTTTCTTAGGATGCCCGCAAAGCAGACGTTCCGCTATTTCTATCGTCACACACACACACACACAATGGACTGGCAGCGACGTGACGAAGCCATGGTTGTTGCAGTGGTCGTGGTTGTTGTTGCTGAATGGCACCGCTGTCGTCAATGAACAATAGGGTCACCCAGGCCTTCCCAGAGTTCACCACATTCCGATGTCATCACGACCCGAGAGTTCATGCCCCTGTGGGATCCCAGTCATCACCCAGTTCCGGCGTGTTCCTGACTGAGTTCACTCCCTTTCCTTTCGTCCCGGCGGGTAAAATTTTCGTGCCGGAATCACGTCATAGATTCTATACTTTCCCCCCATCGGTGGTTTTGTTTTAAAATAAAGTCTCTCCGTGTTTGAAATAAAATAACCCTGTTTGTGTTTGCAAAAATTTGACTCAATAAAAGTAACTGACATTTAATCCACAGTTATTTTAAGTTAATGCTTCTCTAATTTCTTTGTATTGAAAATGAATTTTAAAGTGTATTTGTTTTATATGTTGCTTGGCTATTAAACGTTTATTACTCACAGTCAAAGCAATAGTAAGATAATCAACTATATAACTGCCGAGGTTTTACCAGTGGCGTTTACAAAAGTTACAGCTGAAAATTCAATAAGTACAAGTAACCAAGGTGTGTGTAACTATTTGATTTTTAAAATGACTTTAAAATATGGTAAACATATCGGTAGAGTTGTTTTTAAAAAAAGGATTCCTGTCAGCTTAGCCGTCTCAGAACTTTCAACATAGGCCCAGAGAAACACTAGACTATTAGGTCACACGTTAAACAATCAGTGGCGTAGCCGTATTGTTTGTGTCGCCCGGTACGGTAAACTCATGGAACCCATCCCCCCCACCTCCCATTGTGGATTTCTGCTTGTTAAATAACTTCCAAGTATAACAATGGTAAGAACATTGATAAATTAATTGTTTATACAATCAGGCGGCACGTTTCAAAAACCAGTGGCGTATCTAGAGTTGGTCTCGCCCTATCCGGTAAACCCAAGCTATGTTGTGGAGAAACGCGTAGCGGTGGGTGCGCCCTCAGCCAAAAGGCATGACCCCGCCTCTGTCCCCCTCCAACCCCCCCCCCGACCATACACAGGGGCAAGAGGGCGACGGAATTTGGGGGTGTTAGGTTACAAATAATTATTGACAGTGACCAGAGCAAAGATTTTATAGCTGTCAGACTGGTCAGCAACCACGTCAGAGGCACCATGACGTTAAGTGTATGTGTACATAGCATAGCGGGTTTTCGAATGTATGTACATAACATGCAATGTTACATTTAGGCTGCGCGGCCGCGCAGGTATCTGAACGACGCCACGCAGCAGTTTTGAAATACCGCACACAAAATTTTGTAAAATATTGCACAAAAAATGGATGCTATGCAACTTTCCACGCTAGTTGTTGTTTTTTTTAATTTGCACGTGGAACAACTAACCTTAGAGGGAACATTGATAACATGTCTGTCTGCAGCGGTACGCGTGCAAAAGAGACGGCACTGCTAATACTAGCGGTATAGTTGCTGGCGTCATTCATACTGTAACTGACACTGACATCAGACTGACACAGATGGCATGACACCAGGTCAGCAAAGATAGAGTGACCTCAGATTAACATGACATGACATTAGGCCATAAAAGATGAAATGACATCGTATTGAACACAGAAGGCATGACAGAATGGCGGGAAACATGGCATGACATCGGACTGAAACAGATGTCATGACAATAGGCCAGCAAAGATGGGATGACATCGGATAACATGACATGATATAAGGCCAGCAAAGGTGAAATGACATCGGATAGCACAGAATGCATGACAGATCGGCAGCAGGGGTGGAATGACATTGGACCGAAACAGATGTCATGACAGTATGCCAGTAAAGACGAACTGACATTGGACTGACACAGATGTCATTATAGTAAACCATCAAATATGACATCGGAATAATAAAGATGGGATGACATCGGAATAATACAGATGGGATGACATCGGAATAATAAGATGGCATGACATCGGAATTATACAGATGGCATGACTTCGGAATAATACAGATGGCATGACATCGGAATAATACAGATGGCATGACATCGGAATAATACAGATGGCATGACATCGGAATAATACAGATGGCATGACATCGGAATAATACAGATGGCATGACATCGGAATAATACAGATGGCATGACATCGGAATAACACAGATGGCATGACATCGGAATAATACAGATGGCATGACATCGGAATAATACAGATGGGATGACATCGGAATAATACAGATGGCATGACAGTAGAGAAGCGAAGAAGGAACGACATCGTAGCATGAGGGCAAGTCAGTTAAAGTTGCAGAAAAAATGACTAGAATTAAAATATGGCAACCGAAACTACTTGAGCTGGTAGCTATCGCCTGCGTGTTTCCGATTAATTTTCTGTTACCTTTCGGCACTTAACCTTTTCCAGATCTGCTTCTTTAGAGAAAAAAAAATAGAAAAAAAAATTAATATAAAAACATTTTGGCAAAGATTTGGGAAAGAAACGCCAAGTAAATTTGCTTATCACTACAGCGAATCGAATGCGAAAATATTGAATTACGCTATTTATTTGCAAGTAAATAAAAAAATATGTGTAAAAAAATTCAAACTTCACTTTGAAAAGTTGCTCTTGGTGCCACATCGCAGTTCACCTCGCCCATCGGTTGAAACATCTACCGAGACAACTTTATCTCGGCTCTTGTGCAGACATGGAAGATTCCAGATTGAAATAATGATTTCTCCAGATATTGGGACGTTCCCAATTCCCCCCTCCCCCCCCCCACACACACAGGAAGGGGCGGGGTCATCAATGCGTCACAATTCAGAAATCATCGGACTGGTGTGTAAATATGGGGTTTTGTTGTCTAGTGAAGATTAAGGTTTCGACTACACTATTGGCGCACTGTTCATTGAAGTGAAACAAGAAACAAGATCGACTACACTATTGGCGCACTGTTAATTGAAGTGAAACAAGAAAGAAGAACGACTACACTATTGGCGCACTGTTCATTGAAATGTAACAAGAAAGAAGAACGACTACACTATTGGCGCACTGTTCATTGAAGTGAAACAAGAAACAAGATCGACTACACTATTGGCGCACTGTTAATTGAAGTGAAACAAGAAACAAGATCGACTACACTATTGGCGCACTGTTAATTGAAGTGAAACAAGAAACAAGATCGACTACACTATTGGCGCACTGTTCATTGAAGTGAAACAAGAAACAAGATCGACTACACTATTGGCGCACTGTTCATTGAAGTGAAACAAGAAACAAACTACTTCTTTTTGACCTGCAATTTCTTTTTCATTGTTATTATCCATGATCTAAAACCCCTCTTAAAATTTCAAGATATCGACTGTATTATCATATTTATTAACATGCATTCAATCACTTTTTAAAAGTAATAAATTATTTTGTTATTTTTGTTGAGAAAGCATTTACATTCGCCAGTCCTGAAATCTTTAGTTAATACTATTGAGACAATTTTGATGGTCGGGATGAATGTCGGCCGTCATACTCCCATCACCTGCTGGTGTATACACACACGTTTATGATGTTTCAAACGACACAGTGCCCAATACGGATACCCTTTTCTATGTGCGCATACCAGTTTGGACGTAAGGTCTGACCTGGGGAAGGAAGGTCTGACCTGGGGAAGTAAGGTCTGACCTGGGGAAGTAAGGTCTGACCTGGGGACGTAAGGTCTGACCTGGGGAAGTAAGGTCTGACCTGGGGAAGGAAGGTCTGACCTGGGGAAGTAAGGTCCGACCTGGGGAAGTAAGGTTCGACCTGGGGAAGTAAGGTCTGACCTGGGGACGTAAGGTCTGACCTGGGGAAGTAAGGTCTGACCTGGGGAAGTAATAAGGTCTGACCTGTGGAAGTAAGGTCTGACCTGGGGAAGTAAGATCTGACCGGGGGAAGGAATGTCTGACCTGGGGAAGGAAGGTCAGACCTGGGGGAGTAAGGTCTGACCTGGGGAAGTAAGGTCTGACCTGGGAATAATTCCATGAGATTAAGTATAAATCCCGTGTAATCAGTTGAATGTCATCGCAGATTCCGGGGCGCAGATACATTTGTTTGTGTGTGTTGAAACTGGAAAGTAGTGAAATCAACGACAATTTTAGAGGACAAATTTTCGATGAAAGTAGTGCCATCAACGACAATTTTAGAGGACAAAGTTTCGATGAAAGTAGTGCCAACAACGACAATTTTAGAGGACAAAGTTTCGATGAAAGTAGTGCCATCAACGACAATTTTATAGGACAAAGTTTCGGTGAAATTGGCAGAGCGAAAACCTTATTGTCTAGACGCACGAATCGGAAAAAATATGGACAAGCGAATGATATGAAGATTCGGGGAAACGTTGAAAGGTACTCATTGGAAAACTCTAAATTTTACAACATAGGTTTATCTAAAACTATCTTTCAAAATAGCAAAACTTACTGGAAAATATCCCATGTAACCTCGTGTACATCAAATGTTTAATAGCCACGAAATTTAAAAGGGGACGTTAATTGATTCCCCTCACCCCTCCCTCACCCCTCCCCCCCCAAACACGCACACCGAATGTACAAAATATACCTGTTGTGGTCGGACACGGCAAGCTAAGACGCTGTTCTGGTGTGGACCCCTCAGGGGGCAACTGCAGTAGGCCCATCCCTCCTAACGGCTCCCGTAAGACAAGATGGCGTCCGGCGGTAGACCAGGGGGAGAGGGGGAGATAGGGCCGGCATAAACTTGCCTGGCATCCTGCCGCACGTACGTCATGGAGATGCCCAAAGGTTATCGGTAAAACGTTCCCGGCAAAACGCACTTGGTAAACAGGCGGAACTATTTTTTTTAATCGCGTTATTGGGGTCGTAGTTCAAGGGTCAAGGGGGTTAAAAAGCGGAAGTGGTTTTTGCTTAATTATGATTTGTATTTTCAAAGGAAAAACGGGTGGGGGGGGGAGTGGGGAAGAAGGAGCATCCAAAGAGTAATCAGCGCCCAGTTCATAAGTCCTTAGAGTTTATTTGAAGGGGAAATGAACGAGAGGGTCGGGCTGGAAAGAGGTGGACGTGTCGGCAGAGAAGGGAAACAGGTAAAGAGAGAATTGAGATGGGCTTTGGAATGAAAACAGGTTGTTCTACTACGAGATACGGTGGACACGTCGTCCTACTACTAGATACGTTGGACACGTTGTTCTACTACGAGATACGGTGGACACGTCGTCCTACTACGAGATACGGTGGACACGTCGTCCAACTACGAGATACGGTGGACACGTCGTCCTACTACTAGATACGGTGGACACGTTGTCCTACTACGAGATACGGTGGACAAGTTGTCCTACTACGAGATACGGTGGACACGTTGTCCTACTACGAGATACGGTGGACACGTTGTCCTACTACGAGATACGGTGGACACGTCGTCCTACTACGAGATACGGTGGACACGTCGTCCTACTACGAGATACGGTGGACACGTCGTCCTACGAGATACGGTGGACACGTCGTCCTACTACGAGATACGGTGGACACGTCGTCCTACTACGAGATACGGTGGACACGTCGTTCTACTACGAGATACGGTGGACACGTTGTTCTACTACGAGATACGGTGGACACGTCGTCCTACTACGAGATACGGTGGACACGTCGTCCTACTACGAGATACGGTGGACACGTCGTCCTACTACGAGATACGGTGGACACGTCGTCCTACTACTAGATACGGTGGACACGTCGTCCTACTACGAGATACGGTGGACACGTCGTCCTACTACGAGATACGGTGGACACGTCGTCCTACTACGAGATACGGTGGACACGTTGTCTTCTGGGGTTGACGTCATCTTCGTGTTTTTTTTTCTTTCTTGTTTTTTTTTGGCAGCAGCTCCAACTCGTAATTGGTGCTGGCGTGGTTTCGCTGATCTGGTGGATGACGCGAACGGTTGGTGGCGACGGCGGAAATGTGGATAACATGATTCAAAAAGTTTCCGGTTTGATCGATGTAGGGGGGGGGACCTTTGGAACAACGTAGAACTTCATTCAGGCTGGGCTCGCGAGACTTAAACCAACACTTTCAGATACAGATTGACGCAAGATACATACCGCTCCTAATCTTCCATAACAAACACAAAAATGCCAACAAATGTCAAGACATTGACTTTATCATCGGTCAAAGGACTGGTAGTTACATGGAGCGAGATCAGCGCATCTCATCGCCTCTGCGCCGAAAACCATGTCTCCAAAAAATTTTTTTTTAAAAATGTGTTCTCAGTGTAACTTTAGTTGTAAGGGGCAAAACGACAAAAGTAAAGAGATGAAGATGTCTGTCTCTATGTTTTTTCTTCACCCAACGTCAGGTACGTCTCCGGTAAAGGTGTTGATCAATAGAAAGATCGTTCATTGTCCGCAAGTGAAGAGGGGCCAAGTGCGTCCACTTGGCATGCGTTGACAATAGACGATAGTGTGTGAACAACTAGCACATGTGACACACTTGGCATGCGTTGACAATAGACGATGGTGTGTGAACAACTAGCACATGTGACACACTTGGCAGTGCGTTGACAATAGACGATAGTGTGTGAACAACTAGCACATGTGACACACTTGGCATGCGTTGACAATACACGATGGTGTGTGAACAACTAGCACATGTGACACATGGAAAGGTTGTAATCCTATCAAACTAGCTGGCATTATCAGTGAAGCTAGACGCAACACATTAAAAAATCATAACACAGCGAAGTTTTAAAACCACATATCGCCGAGCCTAATAAATGACGTCGAGTGTTTAGATTATCTTAAAGAAACAAAAACATGACTGCTTAGTTATGGCTTTTCATGCTTACGTTTAGTGTCAGGCAGTAAAATGTTACCGCTATGCACCAGAAATTCTAGTGTTGAGAATGTTATTTTCAACATCTAAGGGCCAGCCCCGTTAGAAGTAATAAACTTTACTCCGGGGACTGGCGATTAATAATTTAATTATCGCGCGAGGGTCAATATCATAAGTGAAAAAATAACTTTTTTTTTGAAGGTATAGTTAGAGCAAAGCATGTGCTATTGCCGACCATGGCGGTATCGGAAGTGCTATTTCCGACCATGGCGGTATCGGAAGTGCTATTTCCGACCATGGCGGTATCGGAAGTGCTATTTCCGACCATGGCGGTATTGGAAGTGCTATTGCCGACCATCGCGGTATCGGAATTTTTAAACGAAAAGAAAAAAAGCCCTTTGCAGTTAATGGAAAGCGTCTACCTTCCATATTATTTTAAAAATGCGTCGCCCGGCGCGAACCGTACCACCGCTTTATACGCCACTGAGCAGAGATCATTTTGCTACGGGGTCTTTTCTGCGTCATTTAATTTTCTATTAGTGTTGATTTTTCTTCAGTTTTACGTTATCCCATCTGCCCCCAACCGAAGTCGACAGACTCTCAGTAGACAGAGTCTATGACTGTGGCGCAGGGGTCGGGAAACCATGTCTCGCGAGCCAGATGTGGCTCTATTGATGGCTGCATTTGACTCTCAGACAAATGGTCGATTTTTTTTAAACACATTTATTCAGACTTCTTTGATCGGCATATAAAAAACTGCATAACAATGTTATTAAAAATAATTCAGAGACATAATTATTGTACTTTGAGTGTTGAAATTACATAAAATGCAAACATTTACTTTAATTTTCAGTTTTAAACGTAATGTATTTCTCTCACAGAATTACTTTTCCAAATATGTGCTGTTTATGGCTCTCTCGGACAAAAAGTTTCCCGACCCTTGCTGTAGAATAGGGGTGGGCAAACTTTTTCTACGGAGGGCCGCATTGAATATTTTATTGTTATAGGCGGGCCACATATACATTTTGTCTACTTCAAATACAATTTAGAACGTTTAAAATATAAATTAATGATTATAACCATGAACTTATCATTTTGCTTCACATTCACACTCTATTACACATATATATTACATTTTAAATAACTGAAACAGTTTCTAGTTTGATAATAAGATTATACTATTCATTATTTCAACAAAAATTTATTGTTACCTGTCATAATAACTATGAAGAAGTAGTAACGTAATTTAAATATTAGCTGACCATAGAGTACAATTATAATTAATGAGAAGTATGTAACTGTTCACAATTTTGGATAATTTTATTGAACTGTGGAACTAGTTTACTGGTTGTTATTCGCATGAGTGCATTCAAATTGCAGTCAGTCAACATCGATCTGTTCTTAAACTTATTTATTTTCATACAAGAAAAAGCTTGCTCACAGATGTATGTGGACTCAAACAGTGACAAAAGTTTGGCAGCAATTTTTTTTTCAAGTAGTGACAAAAGTTTGGCAGCAAAGTTTTTTAAGTGTGGAAATATTCCTTCAAGTTATAATCTGCTTGTAGGTCAAGCAGCTCTAACTGTATATCCTCTGGGACTGAATCAGCTTCTACACTAAGTGGCGAACTGATGATATTGAAGAGTGGTTCCAGGCTCTTGAAATCTTGGAACATCTTTTCAAATTCCACAGCCAAAGCATCCAACTGAGCCATGTACTTGTCAGCTGTTTCACCAGAAATAGTATTATGTTTCAGCAGAAGAAGATGGCAAAACCTGTTGTTACCTGCTTGCCTGGAGAACAAGGAGAACTTTGCCTGAAATGATTTAACATGCACATACATTTCATGTGCCAACAAGCTATTGCACTGAAGTTTGACATTCATTTAATTTAAATTTTCAATAATGTCAATAGCAAACATGAAGTCTGATTTCCACTTCTCATTAACAATGGTAGTAACAAAGTCACAAACAAAACCCTTCATCTCCAGGAACATAACTATTTCTTCCTTGAGATCCCACACTCACCTCACTATCTTGCCCAGGCTCAGCGCAGTAGACACTGCTGTAGTATATAATATAATATTATTCAGTTTCCAAATATTCAAGCAGTGCCCTGAACTTCCTGTGGTTAAGTGTCCTGGCTCTGATGAGGTTTATCACAGTGACAACCGGGTCAATAACATTCTTGATATTCAACATATTTTACACAGACTTTCCTGATGGATGACACAGTGGAGAGGTAAGAATGTATGGTCAGGGGTTTTTTTAATTTAATTTTTTTATCAACTTCACAAGACCTAAGTTTTTTCCAGTCAAAGTACGCGGTCCATCGGTTATTACACTTGGTTTCTTGTTCCACGCCTACCCAGTTCTTTCGAGACAGTTCTCAACAGCACTGAACAAATCCTGGCCTGTAGGTGTGTCTTTGAGGGGCTCAACACTAAGCAATTATTCGGTAAGCTCAAAACGACTGTTTATTGCCCTTTTAAATACCGACAATTATGCCGTGTCCTGTACATCCGTACTTTCATACAAAGCAAGAGAGTACCACAAAAAGTCTTTGCTTGCATCTCGAAGTTGGTCATCAAATTGTCACTAATTTTCAACACGCCTTCTACAGTTCCCCTTGATAAAGAAATGCTATCAAATTTTGTTTTATGTTCTGGACACATAATGTTTGCTGCATCTGACAAGCATTCTTTGATGATTTTGTCTGAAAAAGACTTGTTCTGTTTTATAATCTTATTGAACAGCACCAAACTGGCTTCGTTTGCAGCATCTTGTATTAAAAACTGTTTGATGAAAACAGTTTGCTGCTTCTTTAAATATTAAACAACCCCTGGCAATTCCTTTTTTCTCTCTTCGTTCAAATTAATGTTACATTGTGCTCGAAATCAAAATGTTTTGTTTGGTGGTGTCTCTATATTGTACTCTATAAAGACGCTCACACATTCACTGCACAGCAAGCAAATTTCTTTGCTGCAAACGCTCGCGAAGCAAATTAGTGGTCCATTCGTCATTAAAAACACGACATTCGTCATCAAGCTTTCTTCTTTTGGCAGCACTCATGGTTCAATCAATGTCTATTTGCTTTTAAATTAATTTTTTTAGAAAACCGCCAATATTTAAATCGTAAACAAAAGCATCTTCCGGTTGAGCTGAAATGCATTTTCTAATAAGGATGTTAACAATTAATGACTGGTGATCACTAATCAATTCAGGAGCCATATAACCAATTTATTATCCCTAGATTCGTATCAAACACTCAAGAGTTAAAAAAAATATAGCGAAAATTCTAAAGAAAGAAAATTAACATCGAGATAAGGTAGGTCGCAACATGTACATGCCTACGGGCCGCATGAAATGCCCTGGCGGGCCGCATGCGGCTCGCGGGCCGTAGTTTGCCCACCCCTGCTGTAGAGGAATATGAATACGCAAGGGCTATAACTGTGGCGGAATAATCTCAGCGGACTCCCAATAGACAACAGCTATAACTTGTAGCGCAATAATCTCAGAGCACCTTTAAAATCACATGACAAAATATTTTCCTCTGGCACTGGGTTCTCCCAACTTTTGGTGAAGCCACATATGTAACTAACGTGGAAGTTTGTAAACTAAGATGCGACTAATCAATGATAATAGAAAAGACTGGCAGGGTGCCAAAGTCAGAGGTCACATCCCACGAACTGCCCGAATACATCCGACCACTGCATGTTACACATTCAACGTCCCGAATACATCCGACCACTGCATGCTACACATTCAACGTCCCTAACACGTTTTTTTTAAAGAAGACAAAAAAATAAACGCAATTTAGGCCGGAATCAATCACAGCGGTGGGAGAGAGTGTTAGATTATGAGAGTACTAGTAACAAAGGCCGCTCAAGGACGGGAATAAGTGTAGGGTGACCTGTGAAGTTCATGGACGCTATGTTTTGGTAGTTGCTATGCTGAAGTGTTTGCAGGACATGTCGTTGCAGGACATTGTCGTCGCATGGGCAAGGGATGTGGACAACAACAACAACAAAAACAGAAAAAACAACAACAGCAACAACAACAGCAACAACAACAACAGCAAAAACAAAAACAACAACAGCAACAACAACAGCAACAACAACAACAGCAACAAACAACAAAGCAACAACAACAACAACAACAACAACAACAACAGCAAAACAACAACAAAAAACAACACTTAAAACTCTTGCCGCTACCCCCCCAGGATCATAAAGGAACAAGCAGAATTGTCATTGGAATAAGCGGCAGGCATCACTTCAAGATGGGAACAACATAATGATGGTTATGATCAAAAAAAACTGCACCAAAAATAACTCGTTTTGAACCTCCGCGTAATTAATATGTAAAATTTTCTCCGCTAGTGATTGGCTGTAGGAGTCATATGTTTTTGAGGGACCAATCGCTATAGATGACGGGGCAGAAAGGACAGAAAGGACAGAAACTTGCCTTTTATTGTATAGGAGGATTGGAGCTTCAGCATTTCCCCGCCAAGAGTTCGGATTTTTCCCCATTAAACATGGATTGCAGGGCGCTTACATGTCAAAACAGCCAGCAGCAGTCTGTTATTGGTATGTTAGAGATTATGTGGCAGAAGTTTATGTCAACCGGTTGTCAGTGGCCAACTCATCAGTGGCCAACTCAGCGGTAACGGCCTCAAATATTCACTGTTAAATTATTCAAATAAAAACAAGGACTCCACACTTGGATGTCGATAAAAGAATTGTTTCTAGAACAAGTTGATTTTAAAATTTTGATAAAAATAAACGTTAAAATGTTGTTTTTTTGTGTGATTTAAGAGGGGTGTCTTTTCAAACATTACGACACGCCTCTGTATATTCAGGGGCGAAGTGGGCTCTGATGATGCTTGGATGAAAAAAGCCCCTGAACTAAAGAAATCCTTTTGTTTATGGCTATCTTAAAAATAATAAGATATTTTTTTAAACCCTCAGATAGACATAAGGATAAAAACACCTTTCTTATTCCGTATGCAAGAACAAACACATATAAATTTTCGTTCTTCCCGTCCAGAATTCGGGCGCGAAATGGGTTGCCTGAAGAAACCAGGAAAACCAACACTTTATCAACATTTAAATCTCTAATAAAAATGCAGGACTAAACACAAACCATAGATATGCGTATGACGCAATAACCTTCTGTATAGAAGGAGCGTCTGTAAAGATAAGATAAGATAATGACAAACACCTTTGGTTTAGCCCCCACCCCCTCCCCGTCCCACCAGCCGTCACCCGGTGCATAGATTATTTGAATACTTCAAGCCAGTTAGCACCCCGGACGTTTCTACAAAGAAATTAACAGTGAATCGGGACCACTTTGTAAATACGCTAACGGTTGTACCCAATATATAGATATCGTTATCGAAAGTAAATGAGACAGCTGTGTAAAACATAAAAAAATATTTCTCGTTCAACAACATGGTAAACACAATTTATATACGTATATTTACGTGCTAGTTTGTTTAGCAATAATTTAAAATACTAGATACGACCCGCTACGTAGCATACGCCGCAGACTTGCTCTAAAGATAGTGCAAAGAAAAAAAAAGGGGGGGGGGAACGGACACAAACTAAAGCACGAAGAAATCAGAAGAACGCGAGTGAGCGTAGGGGGGACCACCGACGCATTTTTGGTCTCAAGACATGCGCACTCCGGTTAGCTACCTGCCCCCAACCCTGCACCACCTTAGCTTGCCAACCATAAACTCTGATTGGCCGACTCTAGCGAGGGTCATTCGTCATGCTTATTTGTACTCGTCTTATGGTTGTTCTGGTGAATTATATATATATATATAGATAGAATAGATAGACAGATCTCTCTATATATAATTCTCTTCGTGGTCGGACCCTGCGAGGCAACAAGAAGCTGCATGTGCAACAGATACTAATTTTAGAAAGCAGCGCACCAAATTACTGCACCAATGCATCAAAAGATGTGCAAATTAAATATGCGCTGTAAAAAAAATTAAATGACGTCATTGTTTTCGCTGATATTTTAATTGGAAAAGGGAACCCCTATTATAAAATGCTTTGTGTGCATTTCAAAAAGTTTAATATTTCGTATTGATCAAACAAGGACAAGTTAGTTGGGCTTTTGAAAAAGGTCGGCGCCGTAGGCGCCCTATAAAAGTGCATTAAAGGGGCAAAAGAACTCTCCATGAGCAAGTCTGCGGCGTATGCTACGCCGCGGGGCGTCTAGTATTGTCTAATGTTCTTTATCTGTTTGTTGACAGGCGTCGGGTTTAACTAAAGTCAGTAGAGTTTAGAGTGGCATGACATCACCAAGGCAATCCTACCCAAGTAATTCCGTTCTATTGCTGGGGTACAAACACAGTCTGACAAGCAGTAGCAGGGGCGTGCCCCCCCCCCTTAAAAATGAATTCATATTTAAATGATTAAATAAATAAATGTAGCTGAGGGTTACTGAACAAATAAGAATCTCTAAAACAACACCACAGCTGGTATTATATTAATGATTGCACAGGCAGCGGTGTGAGAAGAGTTTTGGCTTTTAAAACAATTGATTCTAAATTTTTAAAAACCGTAAAAGATAACCAAGTTTTTCACTATAAATCCTTTATGTACTAGACGTAACTGGCAGAATGTTCATTATAATACGCAGCGCAAGACCATCCAAAAATACAAAATTGTAGTTGTGTCGTAAAACATGTTTAACATAATGCGCACCGATCAGGAATATGTTTATAAAAAGTGTTGTCAATAAAATACGCACCTTATTGCGCGACAGCAAGGTTGTTAAATATAATACGCACCGCGACACTCTATCGTAAAAAATAACATGATACATAGGAATAACTAAAATAATCTAAAAATTCAATAATTTAATTACAGTACATGCGATCGATCTGAAATTTTGATACATACTTTTTATCATCGCCACGAAACTGCCTGCTAAATTTCAGCTCGCTAGCTTACGAGAAAGTGGGTTAAAAATCGATCCAAAGTTTTGGCGACCGACAAGCAATCAAGCAACCAGACACCACGAGTTAATATAAAGGATTTAAAAAGTAAATATAAAAGTAAGAAATGGTGTATGCATTACAGAATCTAAAGCGATATTGCGGCAACCATACAATTTATATTACAAGTGTCTTTTGGGGAATATGAGTTATATGAATAGACGTGAATAGAAAGGGGCATCGTTTGGAAAGGGGCATCGTTTGGAAAGGGGCATCGTTTGGGAAGGAATGTCACCTGTGTAGAGGTGCCGTTTGGATAGGGGTGTCGTTAAAGATGGTACGTCATTTAGATAGGGTGTAGTTTCAAACTTTGGCCCGTTGAGTTGCTAAAGCGACACTTTGAAACACGGGAGAACAACCAAAAACAATACTCTTGCTCTATTAAAACAACATTTTAGCAAAATACTGATAAAATCCATGGACTATCACCGATAACAATATCACTATGAGCCAAGTTCCAAACTAAATGAAGACAGTCGCAACCGGGGGAAAAATATAAGATTCACTAACCAATAGAGCAGCATAAATAAACACTTCTCTCACCTGTTGTCCAAACAAGGATCACACAACGATAAAGCCACAGTAGAGGCACGCGAAGATAACTCTCTCGATGACGAGATTGATCTGTTGTGGGTGGTGGTCTGCTCCTGAAAGCTGTTGGTCGTTTCTCCGGTCGTGCACCGATCTGACGAGTGCGTTCGAACGATTGATTCCTGAAGTTTGCAACACCTCACGAGGACACTGTCGATGGCCGTATCTCTGACGCTCGTGTCGGCTGCTGCCCCGCGTGCGTAGAAGCGCCGAACGCCGAGGCCTGGTGGCTCCTCGGCGTGGGTGAAACCATCTCCGAACGTGCTGCCGCTGGCAGAAGATGGGCAGACGATGCCAGACACGCGCCCACAGGTGGCGCTGTTATGCCCATCCGTCCCCCCACCCCATTCCTGCTCCAACCACCCGTCAGATGCCTGTTTCCGGCGGTGGAGTATAAGCTATCCTTGTTTTCTTTCTGATTCCTCTCTCTCTCTCTCTCTCTCTCTCTCTCTCTCTCTCTCTCTCTCCGTACTTCCGTCTCTCCCTCTCGTTCCTCTCTGTCTGCTGATCTTCAATCCGTACCTGGTCTAAGGCTTGTGAGCGTCTGCAGGTAGAAAAATGTGAGCATGTATTGGTATTATTATTAGGCTTCACCACTCGTAAAGCATCGCGGGTAAAAAAAACAATAATAGTAATTTAGTAATAAAAGAAGCCCTGGAAGTCCACCCTTCCCTCACCCGAATTTTCCACCCCTCACAACCTATGTACAATCTTAACGCAAGCAGAGGCGGATCCATAAAAAAACAAAAATAAACAAAACAACAATGCCTACCTTAAAACCAATAAATTATACTAGATATCTGTGACTTGAAAGCTACAATGGAAGAATGCTGGGGGAAGTTGGATTAACAGAATTATGAATACGCCTCTTCAGTAAAAAGATAGAATGCTGCCATGGCAATATTATCATAAGAATGTAAACTTTAAAAACTCAACTTTCGCTGCGAGGCTGAACATATTTAAGATTACCTCAAACCCATCTCCGCAAGGCACCAAAATTTTTGAGTCCGCCATTGGTTCGATCCATCTCAAATTCCGAAGGCATGGGTTCGTGTGTGCGCGTGCGTGTGTGTGTGGCGATTTTTTTGTTGGGGGGAGGGGGGTATGAAAGATGACCAGGAAAGATGCAAGCGTGGAGGGGGGAAGCATCCCCATCACCACCACTGAAACGATTCCTCCGCAAACCCCCCCCCCACCCCCGGCCGCCGACCCGACACCACTTCTCGAGTTAATGGGGGCCCCCAACGTGAACATCCGACACAGCTTGCAAGATTCCTTTCAGTTACCATGTTGGCATTTCAAGCTTTAGACGTGTAGAGCCGCTCTGTTTCACATCAGCTCGGACGATGTCTTCTAGGAGCGAAAGTTACACATTATAACGAAAGAGTGGCCCTTGATATGAAAAAACGGTTTATAGAATATGTTGGTTTTTTTTCGTGTTCCTCCCAAATCTTATAATTTTCATGCGGACGTTTTACTCTCTGTTTCAAAAGGGGAAAAGATCATCTTAGGGGCCGTCCATAAAGTACGTCACGCTCCATATGGGGGAGGGGGTGTAAGAAAGTGTGACAGTTTGTGACAGGGGGAGGGGGGTGGTCCGGCCATGTATGACGTCACGCTGTTTTATATTAAATTTTAATTATTTTGTTAATAAAAAAAACAATTTTTTGTTCGAAAGTGTGACGTACTTTAAGGGGGGGGGTCCTAGTTTTGTGACAGTTTGTGACAAGGGGAGGGGGGAGTTAAAAATGGTCAAAAATAGCGTGACGTACTTTATGGACGGCCCCTTAGAAGGAACATAGGTCACGACCCGCGGGCAATTAAAGCATAACATCTTATCTTATCTTGTCTTATCTGTTACCGGCGATACTTTTATACACAATATTATTGCGTCCTACGCTTATCCAAAGCATAAGTCTAGTCTTGCATTTTATTAGAGCTTTACAAGTTGATAGAGTGTTGGTTTTTTATCAGGCAAATCATTCCACGCTTGAATTCCAGACTGAAAGAGCGATAATTTGCATGTGTTTATTTCTTGCATATGGTATAAGAAAAAAGTTTTTATCCATATGTATGTCTGAAGGTTTGCATTAAATTTAAATTATGTTTGTGTTGTATTTCCAGGTTATAATTAATTCCCACATGCATTATTACTACTTTGCTCTTCTAGTGCTTCAAGGTTTAATGATTTAACTAATAAATAAAAATTTCTATAGATTCTCAAATCTCGTCTCCCAACCTCAAACGAGTTTTTGACAATTTATTAGCAGTCTTGATATCATTAAATTTCATTTTGAATGTGAGTCAGTAATATCTAAGCCTTACTACAACCAATGTTCCCTTTCGGCTGCGCAGATATCTGACCGACGCTGCGCAGCAGTTTAGAATTTCCGCGCAGTAAAATTTGTAAAATATAGCACAAAAAATGGTTTTTGTGCAACTTTGCACACGAGATTTTTTACTTTGCACACGAACCAACGAACCTTAGAGGGAACATTGACTACAATGCATAGAACTTTCAGTCACGCTAAATATACATCAAGTAGTTCCTCAAATTAATACACCCGATAAATCGTCGCCGCGCAATGTAACCTCGAAGAGGATTTGCAAGCCCACCCCCCCCTCTTTTTTTTTGTTTCTGGGGAAACTAGATAGATAGATAGTCTTGAGTTTGTAAGAATAACCAAAATAGATTATCAGTTACTAGTCTGATGTTGTTCTAACACAAAGAATAGACACGAAAATGACACGCGTGATGAAAAGATGACACGGATGAAGAAAAAGATGCCACGCATGAAGAAAAAGATGACACGCGTGATGAAAAGATGACACCCGTGATTAAAAGATGACACGCGTGATGAAACGATGACACGCGTGATGAAAAGATGACCCACAAAGAAAGACTGAAAACAGAAGAGCGCATAACGCGAACCCTGTCAGGAAAGAACAGACAACTTCGCACGAATGAACACACAGGCAGACAAATGAGAACGCACCCAGACATGAAAGAACACGAAGAACGCGAAGCCAGGCGGGTAAGAAACCAAAATTTGAGTACGATAAGACACGCGGGGAGTAAAGATGCGTACACACGATATGGAAAATACAAATGGATCTATCGAAGATAACGGCAATTCAATACTTATATTTCTATACAATGGTGAGACCAAGGCCCGTAATGAAGGCATCTAAGTCATTCATACTTTATTTTAATAAATAGTTTTTTTAAACGATGGGAAATCTGTTGGGTATAGAGCGAAGCTGGTTCGCTGGCCTTCAAATCTGCTGCCGGTGGTATTTACGGCCCCTACCTGCGAAAACTTATACCTGTGACCGGAACTTGATCTGCGCTGTTTGGCGAGGCTGGGCTGTCCAGCTGCACGTACACCCTGGCCGAAACCTCGGAACTGTCAGGCCTTCATCAAATACGGTACTATTATTCATTCATTAAAATCGGTATTTTATTTTCGATCCTTCATTAAATTCAGTACTTTAAATATTTCTTTAAATTCGTTATTTTACTTTTAATGATTCATTTATTTGGGTACATTCAATCCTTCGTTAAATCCGGTATTTTCAATCATTCATTAAATTCGATACTTTCAATTGTCAATATTTCATTAAGGTCGGTTCCCGAAGGTCTTTATAAAATCTAGTATTTTCATAAAAATTTAACCTCTCTAAACCCAACAAACGTACTGCTCTACATTCCTCTGCAAACGTACAGGTTACACTCTTCTACAAACATACTGTTTACACTCCTCTACAAACGTACTGTCTACACTCCTCTACAAACGTACCGGTTACACTCTTCTACAAACATACTGTCTACACTCCTCTACAAACGTACCAGTTACGCTCCTCTACAAACGTACCGGTTACATTCTTCTACAAACTTACCGGTTACACTCTTCTACAAACGTACCGGTTACACTCTTCTACAAACGTACCGGTTACACTCTTCTACAAACGTACCGGTTACACTCCTCTACAAACGTACCAGTTACGCTCCTCTACAAACGTACCGGTTACATTCTTCTACAAACGTACCGGTTACACTCTTCTACAAACGTACCGGTTACGCTCCTCTAGAAACGTACCGGTTACATTCTTCTACAAACGTACCGGTTACACTCTTCTACAAACGTACCGGTTACACTCTTCTACAAACGTACCGGTTACACTCTTCTACAAACGTACCGGTTACACTCTTCTACAAACGTATTGGCGGCACTCTCTACGGTCGCACAACAAACCCCTGTCTAACGCAATAAAACAAATGAATGAACATTAGCCTCAGGGAGCCAAATCTCTTGATGCCAAACACACATCTCCCACCATGTCTCAGCCAACTAGTAATAGGAAAATGCGACGCAATTTAACAGTTCCTCACCCATCTCCCTCACCCATCTCCCTCACATTACTCCATCACCGAACCTCCCACCATTCTCAACAACCTCCCTGATTCATTTCCATCGGCGACCGCCACCTCCCTCTATTTTACTTCCTTCTGCCGCCTCCCTCAGCCAGCACCTTTAGCATGCTCCCTCAACCACCTTCCTCCCGCATTACCTTCTGCCAACTCCCTCCCCCACCTCCCTCTCCCAGCTCCCTCTACCACCTCCATCACCCACCTCCCTCTACCAATACTCTTTCCAACCTCCCTCTCTCACCTCCCTCTACTATTCTCTCCAGGAACGTTTCATTCAAGGTGCTAATCGCAACCCTCCACATCCGCTCCACCCTACTCCCCCCCCCTTTTTTTTAAAATCAATGTTTAAAAAAATATTAACAAAATAAAATGTTGATATCACCCCACCCCTAGCCTTTAACTTAACTTCACGATTGATACCTGCTCTGTGGGGCGGTACCCCCCTGGTGACGTCAAGATGTACCTATCAATCATCAAACCGGGAAAATCCAATCTCTAAATGGCTTGAAAGGAAAATATTGCGGAGTGCATCTCTTTATTACCTGGCCACCAGAGGCGGATACGACGTAGACTTACAGGGAAGTGACTTCATGGGCGCATGCTACAATGCTACAGCATGGGTTGTTTTTCTTTCTCTTTTTTTTTATTTTCAGACATAAAACATAAAGTCTATAAAATATTAGCAAGAATAGCATGTGTTATGGATGGCAAGTAAAAGGAAACCGTGGGTGGTGAAGGATAAGTTTCGCACCATGACAACGGAAGGCAAACAAGGGAATCACAAAGTTTTCTCTTTTTTTTTCCCCGCCAACGTTACATATGTGTCCTTTTCACTTTTTATTCCGCCAATGGTTGTTGCTTGTGATTGAAGCAGTGCAAAATTTCATTTATAAGCTCTGAGACACGTGGTCCAAAACAACTTTGAAAAGTTTTCGTTTCCACATTCTCCAAATTTTTTTTAAATTATCATACAGAACTGTTTTAGCCCACCCCGTCCCCTCACTTCCTCTTTAATAGCAAACAAAGAAAGAAAAAAGGGGGGGAAAAAACAACTATTTTTTTTTAAAAAAGGTAAATAAGGAAAGCACTTGTTTTCGGTGAGTATAACACACAGCTCCTGTTACTGGCCCCATTTTCAGTAAACACACATTTAATTTTAATTATAAGACGTATTTGATTGATTCAATTTGATTCTGATCTTTGTGATTCTTCCCCGAGTCATGGCTCAGAAAACGAGAACCGCTGACTCAGAAATCTCACGGTGCATTCATGTCTACCCAGGGAAAGGTTTGGAGGAGTAAGGGGGTTGTCTGGGGTGAAAATTAAATCATGAAGCGAATTTTCTTTTCTTAGGTCTCCACTTATAACGTCTTCACGGCCAGATCTATCCATCTCCTTGTAACCCGGCGCATCACGGGTCGGGAAACGAACACACGAACACACACAACCTCGTACGCACGCGCAAACGCTGTCACAGATACGATTTCAACGATTGCGATTACTTTCGATTCAACGGCTCCGTCTTTTAAATGTAAATTTAAATTTGGCGCAACTTCATAAAGTTTTTTAAAAAAACATCCGTATATCAAAATGCAAAATAATTATTGGTGGATTCTCTTACTTCCGTTTAAAAAATATTTTATAAAAAACACTTAAATCCTTATATACTTCTTTTAAAAGTAAATATATAGATAAACGGGTTAAAAGGGCTTTAAAAAAAAAGTTAAGTTCCCTTTTCAGACCACGAAGGTCTATGGGGAAAATGAAGCAGCGTTCACAATTCTCTATTTTATACGAGAACAAAGCCCAATCGCCTTTACTTTCATCCAACTAATGTCTGGCACCCAGTCGCAGCTGGGTGGACTCAGGGACACCATTCAGCCATGGGAAAAGGCCCCTGCCTTCACAGAGATTCTAACCCATTGCTTTCAGTACGCAAGCCGAGCGCGCTGCCGCTCGAACGCCGTGCATAAGGGACTTTTTGAAGCCCAAGAAATTAGGAGATTTTAGCGTTTGAGATTGTTTCCCCTTGCTTGCTTCAACTTGTATGGTCAAGATCGTATCACACATTCAAAGAATAAACAAGATACAAGTAGTTATAGTGTTATACCAATAATTACATCAATTGTATATCCAAACGGAATTTACATTTTAAAAAAACAAAAAAAACTACTCAATAATAATACGCTTTAAATAAGTTTACTTTGAAAATGTTCAAAGAACAGGTAAAAACTCCAGCTCGTTGATTTGATTTTCTTAGCGAGTCTTTAAGAAAGCAATATTTTACGTTTTGCTACTGTGTTTTCCGTTCCATGTTTATTGTGGATCTAATGGTAGATGTGTTTTTTTAGTTTTCATTTTCATGTCTTTAATTTTGTTCCGCCACTCCCACGACTCCGGAGCTTCAAATCAACAACTACGCACGATACCAATAAAACTCGACCATCAAATCCCATCACCGATTACGGCACCGCACGACACTACGTTTCTGCACCGCAGACGTAAACTTATTTTGTAACCTGTAATATCAAGACTAGACGCGTAAATTTGGGGGCAAGACAAGGAGTTTTTAACCTAAACTTTATCCACACAAAAAAATTCAATATGCTTTTTGCAATTTTAGAACCAAAGAAAATAAAAACAAAAGACATAAAATCGTCTTTGAGTAAACATTTGTATAAACTATCCGCCAGTGACGTACGAGACTACGCCCTGACTCCAGAACAAGCAGAACTTTGGCAGCTCAACTGTGTATTTTTCAATCTTGGCTTGTTTTTTGTTTTGTTTGGTTGGTTGTTTTTTTTTGGACCCCCCACCCCCCAAATCCCAACAGATATTTAATTCTCATAGAACGTACATGGGATTTCGTTGAATTACTTTTTTTTTCAAAGTTCGATTTTTAAGGATTTTTGTTAAAACGGGTAAATACTTCACGGCGTACAAAGTCGGTTCCGCACACGCGACCCAAAGAAACATTTAGATATACATCACGCACGCTGGGGACTTTTTCAATCCATACAACAAAACTGGGACTTTTTGAGTCCGCTAAAGAGACATGGGATTTTTTTTAAACCCTTCAATGCAAACAGGTATATTGCCCACGGTGTTTCCTTTAAGTTTATTTAAAGCGATGGTGTGCCTCTTTGACCTCACTTAGACAACACACCAGGGGTTATTCAATTTTCTAACATTATCAAATGAAACCTGAGAGAAACCAAACTTGCGCGGTCAAGGTGTTTACATACAATGTTGCTTGTAAGTCTAAGTTTCCTTGCTTCGTGTGCGAAATAAACTCATGTGCAATGTTGCACAGCGCTCATTTTGTTGTACAATTTTACACCCCAAAAAACACACATCAAATAAAATAAAATCAAATTTAAAAAAATACTTATCAAAATTTGGCCGCGCGGCCATTCTAACCTGTTGCGCGGCGTCGGTCACACATCTGCGCTGCCGCGCACCTGAACGGGAACATTGCGTACAAATAAAAAAAAACCAACATAATGGCATTGAGGAGATGAAATTGGCCGACGAACGGAAATGACGTCTGGAGTGTTGTCAACATCGTATCATTTTGACGCGGTTAAATGTGATATTTCTCTTGTGGGGTCGAGAGTTTTACACTCTTAAGACCCGGCTCATTTAATCGCAGGCGAGCCACATATACCAGGTGATAGAATGCTGTTATGCTTTTGATAGCTTTCATATTTATTTTAGGGCTGGTACTGATTTAAATAAAAAGTTAATAGATTAATCGGGAAAAATTTAATCGATTAATTTCGATTAATTAAATTTTTATAACGCATATATAGATCCCGTTAAGTGGTTATTTATTATTACACGACATCGGTTAAGTCGCGGTAATTCCATGGCTACCAAATTTTGTGACGTTACAGAGCAAATTGTTATGCAAGAAATTAGGAAGAAAACCCCTTTTGTTTACGTATACACGCCTAAATAAATAATAATAAAATGAGGGAAAAGTATGTAAATAACAAAAAACATAAATTATTAATAAATTGGAGAAAAAAAATTAAGTATATTTTCTTAAATTTTAATCGATCAAATCAATTTTAATCAATTAAAATTTGTAACGATTAATCGATTAATGAATCGTTAATTTTCGCATCCCTAATTTATTTAGTTGTTTGTTGTTTTATTTTTCGTTTTCTACCAAAAACAAAAAAGAAGAATGGAAATGTCGTTATTTCACAATTGGTTGAATTGCCATATTCTGTCCAATAGTGGAAACACAACTTTTTAACGAGGAGTGGTCAAACATATTACACAAAAGAGTGGAAATATTGGGGTGTTTTTTTTAAATCTAAAAGAAGATATGTAGCATTGAACATTCGATCACTACACATCACAGGTAAATTATTTGAGCACAATCAACAAATAAAATAAATTAAACTTTAAAGGATAAGGGAAAAAAAGAAAAAAAAGTTTTAAAAGAAAGCACCAGTTATTGGTTCTGCAAAAGGTTAACCAAAACAACAACAAAAAACCTTTTAATTATAAGTAATACTTGAGTCATTCAACTTGATCTGATAAACGTTGACTCTTCTTCTTGCCCAGAATCGACCCGAAACTTTGGTCGGAAAACTCGATAAATTGATTGTGCTTTAAACGCCCAGGGTACGCTGAAACCTTCGGGTCTTTGCAGACATCAACAAAAACAGACAGAACAAAACAAAACCCAAAAAAAAGTAAGAGTTCCAGATGCATCGACCTTGAAGGTCTGTGTTTGGGGTTAACCCGTTAAAACCCGTGTCTGTAAACTGACAATGCGCAAATTTCTGGGGGCTGCCAAGACAGAGCCGTGGACTCGGGGTCGGAGTCTTAATCTTTGACAATTTTCTTCTTTATAACTTTTCAAACTCTTCCTGCTGTGTATTAGAAATGGCGACAGAATAATAGAAACATAAAAGCATGACATCATTTCCTTTAGGAAAACGATGTCAGCAGGCAAGACGTGCTCCGAGTTATTTTCAGGTCAAAGACATGAGCCCGCAAGGAACATGAAATCGATGTTCTTGATTGCTGTTCAAGCCGACTACGAATCCTCTCAGTGCTTCGAGCATCAGTTTTTTTTAACGTTGTTTGTAAACAGACGCGGTGCATTGTTTGTGGCCACTTCACTGCTGGTTGCTCTTGGATCGTTCAGAAATACGAGTGTAAGGGGGGCGTGGTTTTTAAAAAAAAATCAAGTGTTTTAAAAATAAGTTTAAATTTGAGAGCATGTTTATGAAGAGAAATCAAAATGGCTTCGATAACGACGGTGCATTGGATCGATTAATTGCCGATTAACTGAAGAGAGATCTCATGTGTTCGTAATAGAAATTATTAACGGAAAATTGCATTGATGAAACGAGATTCATGTCTTAGCCGTGGCTGGCACACATTTTAAGGAAAGCCTTTGGGCTACTCTTTCAAGGCTTTGAACAGTCCCTGGAGAAACTTGCACTACCTGCTGGGGAAACTTGCACTACCGCCTGGGGAAACTTGCACTACCGCCTGGGGAAACTTGCACTACCAGTTGGGGAAACTTGCACTACATGCTGGGGAAACTTGCACTACCGCCTGGGGAAACTTGCACTACCAGTTGGGGAAACTTGCACTACATGCTGGGGAAACTTGCACTACCGCCTGGGGGAACTTCCACTACCTGCTGGGGAAACTTGCACTACCGCCTAGGGGAAACTTCCACTACCTGCTGGGGAAACTTGCACTACCTGCTGGGGAAACTTGCACTACCTGCTGGGGAAACTTGCACTACCGCCTAGGGAAACTTGCACTACATGCTGGGGAAACTTGCACTACTTTTTTGGGGAAACTTACGCTACCTACTGGGGAAACTTGCACTACCTGCTGGGGAAACTTGCGCTACCTGCTGGGGAGCGCCACACAACATTATCTTGGCGTAAGACTGTCCCTGCGTTCTGGCCTACCCTGCTATGACTAGCTAGGGTCACGAAGTCCACGGGTGCACTGTTGCTTCAACGACTAGGCTGCAATGCAAGCAGTTCGGGACCCTGTTGTTGACTAGCCCGTTGGAGTAGGAGTTGTGGCTGAAACAGATTAATGTCTTAGCGCGCCGAAACATGTTATCTGATAGTTGTCTGAATTATTTTAGTTTGTTGAAACTTGCACACGTGGGAAGCTTGGGCTCAAACCAAATTCGTTTTGTGTTTCATGTGGAATGGGATAAAGTCCGGACATTGACGCAGCAGATATATTTTAACATGAGACAAAGTCCGGACTTTGACTGACGTAGTAAAAAATTTTTTACATGAGAGAAAGTCTGGACATTGTCTGACGTAGTACATATATTTTTACACATGAGACAAAATCCGGACTTTGACTGACGTAGTACTTATATTTTAACATGAGACAAAATCCGGGAAGTTGCCGAGATATTTGTTTTTGCTTTTTCCTTGGTGCCGATCAAAATCAATTCTGCAGACATCGAATCCTCGTTAACAACTTTCGCTCTCTAGTCCAGTAAAAGCAGAGCTTTTGATTATAAATCCCAACGCGCATAACTCAGAATAAAGTCTTGGAAGAAATATACTGCACCAAAAATATCTCGTTTTGAACGTTCACGTAAACGTGTTCAAAATGATTGGCTGTAGGAGTCATATGTGTTTGAGGGACCAATCGTTATCGATGACCGCACGGAAAATAGCCTTTTATTACATAGGATGTATTGCTCATAGAAGAAATGTTATTCGAAAGTTAAAAAAAATAATAATAATAAAATTATATTTTTTCTTATATTTTCAGCCAACGTAAAAGTTTTTCTTTGGTCCGACTTTTGACAAATTCGGGCTTCGCTTCTGCTCCACTCCAGCCAGTGGTTGTCTTATCTTGGTGTACACTTGGCCATGCAGGAGTTTAGTCTCACGGACCTCCAGATGTACAAGCAAGGTCGTGGAACATAAACTCTACGTGACGTCAGCGCTGTGGGGCGGCAAGGGGGCGGGTCAAAACAAGATTGGGGGGGGGGCGGGGGTTGAGACATCAAGAGGTCGACACTCTTTCTCTGATCGAAATCTTTGCCCTCCTTTTCTCTTTAAACTTAAATAGAAAACCAGTTTATTATTTTGCTCCATTTCTATGCCGCGTTTTGGCACTTGTGCGTGTCTAGATCGCCGTGTCCTTAAACTGAAATCGGCTTTCGTCTAGCTCTTCTAAGCTCGCCATATACAAACAAGACCGCAATAATATCAAGTCATTGTCCCATACAAACAAGACCGCACTAATATCAAGTCATTGTCCCATTTGTGTTTTACCCTTACATCGGGAGTAATATACTTTTAAATTATAGGGGTATTTTTTTTAAATAAAAAAACTTATTGAGGACTGAAAAAGTAGACCCATGAAATTTAAATTTCTTTCAATGCCTTGCGTGAAAGAAAAACGTGCCAAAGTAGCGACGAGAATCAATTTAAGCTAAATGAAATAAATTAAATGAGGACACAAGATCAATGTTTTATTTACATTATCTTTTGAGCGTTTTGCTCATAGTTTTTTTTCTTTAGAATGACGTTTAAATTATGTAAAACTTTTTAGTTCATCCCAGATTTGAAAATCTCTGTAACAAAAAAATAGGATTCAATTATATAATTTTCCATTGTTCATTTTTCCCTTAATCAGAAAACGTTCTCTCCCCTCTCTCTATCTCTCTCATCTCTTTCTGCCCCCCACCCCGCTTTGGTACACACTGCACTTTTGCACAGTATGCACTCAATGCACCGGTGGCACTCACTGTCCTGTAGCACTCAATGCACAGTACCCCTGTAGTACTCTTTGCACCAGGTGCACTCGCTGGACAAGTGCACTCACTGCATATTACTAAGTTAGCACTGCATAGTACTAAGTTAGCACTGCATATTACTAAGTTAGCACTGCATAGTACTAAGTTAGCACTGCATAGTACTAAGTTAGCACTGCATAGTACTCAGTTAGCACTGCATAGTACTAAGTTAGCACTGCATAGTACTAAGTTAGCACTGCATAGTACTAAGTTAGCACTGCATAGTACTAAGTTAGCACTGCATAGTACTAAGTTAGCACTGCATGGTACTAAGTTAGCACTGCATAGTACTAAGTTAGCACTGCATAGTAATAAGTTAGCACTGCATAGTACTAAGTTAGCACTGCATAGTACTAAGTTAGCACTGCCTTGTCTTCGGTGAACTTAACAGGTGTCAATAAGCCATAAGCAATCGAGCAACAGCAAAGTGCTGTTCGATTGACACGTTTTCTAAACACCATTAGACACAGTGTTTAAGTCAATTCAGATAACAAAGACGAAACCACGTGACAGGGGGAGGGGGAGGGGTTTGAAATATTCTGTTAATAATTCTTTTTTTTAAATGTATTCAG
The DNA here is from genome assembly GCA_944989445.1 of Ampullaceana balthica. Taxonomy (NCBI): domain Eukaryota; kingdom Metazoa; phylum Mollusca; class Gastropoda; family Lymnaeidae; genus Ampullaceana; species Ampullaceana balthica. The sequence goes on from CALYLW010000847.1 coordinate 182,548, forward strand.
GCTACTTCAATAAAATTTGGGTACAAATATATTATTTACTGCGCTTTCATATCATAGACTCTAATTTCGGGGGCGGGAGCCTGGTTTATATAAATAGAAATAAATAACTACATTTGTGTGTGTCCACTTCAAAATATTCCAATGAAGATGTTATGTTTATGAAAATAGTCACTGGTACAAAACTTGATATTTAATAATATTATGATCTGCTTTTTTTAAGAATCTGTGTGTATATGTTTAGTAAACATCAACTATTTTTTGGACACCCCAACGGCTACAGCTTGTGAGACTGCGTGTGTGTGTTTTTTTTTACCCTTATGAGCTATGCCCTTACGGGCTCTGCCTTTGTGGGCTATGCCATTTTAGACTGAATTAGTGTGGGCTACGCCCTATTGGGCTCTATAACGGTCAAACAAATTTTAATTAATAAGTGTGATCCAATCCAATGTATATAATAGCATTCAGGCACATTTAAACGGATTATCGTGGCTGTGATAATCCAGTGGATAACTAACGAACTCATACTCCTCCCACGTTTGACTGTTCAAATCTTTAAACAGCAGAATTAAGAGTACGGCTTCCATTTTAAGGCGGTCTCTTTAAAAAAAAACACCAAACACCTGATCAATTATTTCTTTTACACTTAGTTAATGGGATTAGCGGCTGGATAGCGAAGTCAGTGGTGCGCTCGCCTCACAAAGCTCAGTGGCGTGGGATCGATCCACGCAAAGCCACAATTCAAATGATACGCCAAGAAAGTCCACCGCTGACCCCTGGAAGGGAATTGGGGCACTCCCCAGGTATAAACAAGCTCCCGAGTAAGCTCTAATGGAAACATTAGGGATCCCCTGCGACCATCGGTCATGGGACTTACTTTTTTTCCTAATGGACTTAGATGGTGGGGACAACATTTAACATCAGTGTTAATTGATGTTGCATGCCCTCAGAATGAAAACTCGTTTCCATAAATCTACTACTGTTCATAAAGGGATTCAGCGGTCATTTGTTAGTATGAGTGGTATTTCGATACAAGATAAATTCCATAGCGAACAAAAGATGAGAACCCGCGCACAAGACCCACGTTAATGATAGGAGCTTCCGAGATTTGTACACGGGATTCGGGAGAGGTTTGTGTTTCCAATTTACCGGAAGTAAACTGGACCAGACTTTTACAGATGGACGCAGATTAACTCCCGAGACGGGAGAGCGTCCGTTGTAACGTACAACAGCTGGCCACGACGTCCACTCGTCATGACTCATTACCCCATGTGCCAGGAGGGGAAGGTGGGGCCACAGCAGTTGCCAAGGGGGGGGGTGTGAGGACCCCACACCTACGTGACGGCACTGATTAACCCTCGGCCGAGCGCACTTGATGGACCCTGATAGGGGCTCACATCTTCTGACCACACGCACGCGGATAGCTGTTCATGTCCGGCTTAAGGGGGAAATGGGGAGGCGGGGAAGGGATGGCGGTGGAGTGTGCTAGTGGAAACGGCTAGGGGAGAGCTCTTTCGGGCGCCAGTGTTTGGAAAGTAATTGTGTGCCACTGTTTCGCACAGGTAGAATGTCACCATTTAAAACTGCTAGACTGCCACTGTTTGGAACTTGCAGAGTGCCACTTTTCGAACTGGTAGAAAGCCACGGTTTGGAAATGTCGGAATGCAACTATTAGAAAATGGAGAATGCCACTGCTAGAAAAGTAATTTTGCCACACTTTCGAACTGGTAGAATGCCACTCTTTGAAAATCTTAGATATCTAGGTATTCTGAACTGGCAGAATACCTATTCTATAACTGGTAGAATACCACTTTTTGAACTAATAAAATACCACTATTTGAAAAAGGTTTATATGCACTGTTTGGAAGTGACAGCCAATGAATGCAGACACAGAAAGCAGACAGTGATAGTCAATGAATGCAGACACAGAAAGCAGACAGTGATAGCCAATGAATGCAGACAGAGATGTTCTTATTGTCTTCGTATAGTAGATCCGTTACTATTCTCTTCACCAAGTAGGTAGTATAATTTGTTGGCGCACTCAGATTAGAGGATTTTAATGACGCAATGAAATTAGAGAAGTTTAATGACGCAATATTCGTGGAATTTAATTACAAACAGAGATTAGAGGAATTGAATGACCAACTGAGGTTAGAGGAATTGAATGACCAACTGGGGTCAAGGATGCACTGAGGTCACAGCAGATTTGCTCTTGGTGATGGGGCTGTGACGGTCTTAAGAAATCGATTTCGATGACCAATAAAATTACAATGGACGACGATGTAAAGAAAATAATTATACACAACACACGAGCTTCCCGTTCTAATGCAGTTTGGGGGCGGGAATACTGAAGGTCGGGTTGGGTTCATGGAACTGTCACACTTGTAAGGCGAGTTTGAAACCTTAGCCTACGAAATAATCCCTTACAGCCCCGACTATCAGTACCAACATATTTCTCTTTGCAATACATTTCATTTTAGTATATTCAAATTTACACACGCATTGGTTTGTTCGTTTATTTGAAAGTGGTTACTTAGTTTGATGGTCACACCGATGAAGCACTGCTTCAAGTTGTTAAGCCAGTGTATCTACAGTTTCAATCTGAGGGCATCAAGGTAGAAACTTAAGTTTTCTGAAAAAGAGTAAGTAACTTTCATTACAAATCTTAAATAAAACAGTAGATAGAGAGTGATAGATTGATGAATATAGAGAAAGATAGGCAGAGAATAATAAAAAAACCGTAAAAAAACAAGTTTTTCACTATGAATCCTTTATGCACGAGACTAGCTAAAGGAATGTTCATAATAATACGCAGCGCAAGACCATCCAAAAATACAAAATTGTAGTTATGTCTCGTAAAACGTGTTTAATATAATGCGCACCGATCAGGAATATGTTTATTAAAAGTGTTGTCAATAATATACGCACCTTATTGCGCGACAGAAAGGTTGTTCAATATAATGCGCACCCTTACACTCTATCTCAAAAAATAACATGATACATTGGAATAAATAAAAGAATCTAAAAATCAATAATTTAGTTACGGTACATGCGATCGATCTGAAATTTCGAAACATTGTTTTTATCATCGGCACGAAACTGCCTGCAAAATTTCAACTCGCTAGCTTACGAGGAAGTGGGTTAAAAATCGATCCAAAGTTTTGGCGACCGACAACCAATCAAGCAACCAGACACCACGAGTTAATATAAAGGATTTAAAAAAAGAATCACACGCTTAGAACTCTCAAATAATTTTTTTTTAAACCGTTCATTAGAAAGCGTCGTGCGATCGCACTTTACACTGGTGCGTATTTGGCATGCACGGAGTTTTGATTTCAATTTTTTTTCTTCTTCCAAGAAGTAATCTGGATTTTCCCCACCTATGCGAGAACGTGCCTGGTCGTGAAACACCTGTTGGTGGAGCAGCAGATCAGGAGAGGGGTGGGTAGGAGGCGGCTCATCATCGAAGGTGCATAATTAACCGCTTTCGTCTCCGTCGCCAATCCCCTTGTAAAGTGTGGGAGCGGTTCTCAAACGAATTCTCATGAGGACATAATCATGAAGGCGGAGGCGTTTGGTGTTGAGAACAAATGCCAAAATTTGATTTCAAGTTAAATAAAAAAAGATAATTTTTAAATACTTTTAAAACAAACGGTTTTTTTTTCTTCACCATATTGAAATATATATATATTTTTTATATTTCAATACAGTCCAGTTAGGCTTGCGACAGAACGTTATTTTTTATCCCTGCATTTTAGTCCGATCGGAAACGGAATATACCGCAAAATGCTGTCAATGTCTCGAGGCTGTATAGATGGATCAGCGCCGCATTGTTTAAAAGAGCTGATTCCAAAACATGTAACTCTCAAATGGGTTGTGTACCTCTAAACTCTAAGCAGTTCCCGGCATGGATAATGGAAACAGAAAGAAGTCGCTAAGTTGTTCTCTTTCGAAGCAACTGCGCCAAAGCTATGGACCAGTATTCCCAAATAATTAAGGGCTTGTGACAAGAAAGAAACAATTAAGAAAAATGTCAAGACTTTTGTTTAATTAAGCTAAGTTTCGACGATTACAGCACAACGAGGGAGCTGGGCTACCATTCAGGATACATTAAAAACACCATCTAGTGAAACTAAAGACAAAACAGTTATATAAATACAATATTAGCAACAATTCAACATGGTTTAAATGAAATTATGAAACTCATTAATTGGATATGATTTATTCATGTGTAGTCAACAGAAGAACAAAAACACAAATGCGCGCTAAATTTCAGCTCAATCACAGCCCCGGAAGATTGTGAAATGTTGTATACAAGATATAGACTTAGAGTGACGGATGGACGGACAGAGCAAGTTAAATGGAAGCGTGTAAACAAAAGCAGTGTGTGTAGCCTCCAACACGCACGCTCCCTACACACACACTCATACACCTCACACACACACTCATACACCTCACACACACACTCATACACCTCACACACACACTCATACAAATCACACACACACTCATACACCTCACACACACACACACTTATACCACACATATCACACTCATACACCTCACACACACCTCTCGTGCACAGAAAGCACCCACACCCCACTACAATAAGCCTCACTCACTCCCACACACACACACACACACTTATACCACACTTCTCACACTCATACATCGTACACACACACACATACACACCTCTCGTACACAGAAAGCACCCACACCCCACTCCAATAAGACTCAATCACTCCCCCATACACACACTTATACCACACATCTCACACTCATACATCGCACACAGACACACACACACACCTCTCGTACAAAGAAACCACACACCCCCCACTCCACCAATATGACTCACTCCCACACACCTACACACACACTCATACCACACACCTCACACTTTTACACCACACACTCAAGACAGATTAGGAGCAAAGCACATTGTAAGTTACAGAAAGACTGGAGATTCCGGAGTGTGATAATACAAATCACATGAAGACCACTGTAGGGTACAATATCAATAAATGGGGACCACTGTAGGGTACAATATAACTAAAATGGGGACCACTGCTCCAGGACAGTGAATGAATGTTATAGTGACACTGTTTTGGAGAGCGACACCACTACTGTAGGGTACAATATCAATAAAATGGGGACCACTGCTTCGGACTGCGACATGAATATTATCAGCCCCCCCCCCTTCCCCTGTCCCTCCACCTAAGCCACGAGAGTATGACGAAGGCACATTCTGAGGCGAGAAAGAGTGCTTGGAATGAAGAAACGGGCCGGGAGCACAAACACAATATCTCAACACACAGGACAGAACACAGTTTTGGACTTGTGCGCCCATGAGGCGTTATAACATGGGACTCCTTGATAAAAGCGTCCGATTTCGACTATTTTCGTCTGGTCGTATATGTGTTGATACACACCTCAAGGGATGAAATGGCTATATGTAAAATTGTGTAGTTTTGAGGTACTCAAGTTTTAAAGTTCAAATCTATTCCACATTTGTCATTAATTAACTAAATACATTTGAGTTGTTCATAGGGTCTGAGGTGGTGTTCATAGGGTCTGAGGTGGTGTTCATAGGGTCTGAGGTGGTGTTCATAGGGTCTGAGGTGGTGTTCATAGGGTCTGAGGTGGTGTTCATAGGGTCTGAGGTGGTGTTCATAGGGTCTGAGGTGGTGTTCATAGGGTCTGAGGTGGTGTTCATAGGGTCTGAGGTGGTGTTCATAGGGTCTGAGGTGGTGTTCATAGGGTCTGAGGTGGTGTTCATAGGGTCTGAGGTGGTGTTCATAGGGTCTGAGGTGGTGTTCATAGGGTCTGAGGTGGTGTTCATAGGGTCTGAGGTGGTGTTCATAGGGTCTGAGGTGGTGTTCATAGGGTCTGAGATGTTGTTCATAGGGTCTGAGATGTTGTTCATAGGGTCTGAGATGTTGTTCATAGGGTCTGAGATGTTGTTCATAGGGTCTGAGATGTTGTTCATAGGGTCTGAGATGTTGTTCATAGGGTCTGAGATGTTGTTCATAGGGTCTGAGATGGTGTTCATAGGGTCTGAGATGTTGTTCATAGGGTCTGAGATGTTGTTCATAGGGTCTGAGATGTTGTTCATAGGGTCTGAGATGTTGTTCATAGGGTCTGAGATGTTGTTCATAGGGTCTGAGATGGTGTTCATAGGGTCTGAGATGTTGTTCATAGGGTCTGAGGTGGTGTTCATAGGGTCTGAGATGTTGTTCATAGGGTCTGAGATGTTGTTTGTTTCCTCATAAAACCTCATTCAGAACATTCTATTTTTGACCCTCTATCAGATATAGGGGGAAACTTTTTTTAAAAAAAATTAAAAAATGTCAGATGGCTGTTTATTTCCTTTGAGGTCTTAATACATTTGTTTTAGAAATAATGTTTACAAAAATATTTTGTTTCGTATTTGTAGTGATAATCAGTTTAAGATTCTCAATTTTTCATTAGCGCCATAGAATAAAATGTTGATGTAGATCTCGGTCTCTGACGCAAACGATATCAAGGGCTGTAGTCAACAGGAAGTTGCGCATTCACACCAATCACTATGTCGCGCGAGCACGTGCGTGTCTCATACGTCAGAGAATATTGGCCAATTGGGCGGGTCCGGAGACGATAACGTGTGAAGATAACGACAAATCACGGTAATGAGACTAGGAAATTAAAACCCACGGCCACGTAGATGAGGCCGCCCACTCTCCCTCCTCCCCCCCCCCAAACTTCTCCCCCCGAGGCCATGTCACGACCCGGGCAATCAAAGCACAATATCGGGTCACTCGTCGTATGAAAGCAATATGTTTAAAATAAAAGTTTTATATAAATGACGGCCTGTCAAATACAATTTAAAACGCAGTAAAAATGTAAGAGAAGGATTTGAACCTTAAAACGAATCAGGCGAGTAGAAGACAGTACAGTCGTGAGGATGAGCACCAATGGAAAAAGGAAAAAAAAATAGGGTATGCGAAAGGCAAATAAGATTTCTTGGAAAGATTTGACCAAATTCTTGCTGCACCGACTACCTGTCCTTAGTAATTTATTTTTTTTTAGAAATTTCCCCCCAACTAAATTTTTTTTTAAAGCGTTTTAACTTTTCCTTAAAAGTGAGAATTTTTTAACAGATTTTTTTTTAAACCTCAGATAGACATATGGATAAAAACACTTTTCTTATTTGGAAAGCAAGAACAAATTCTCGCTCTTTCCATCGAATGGGTGCCAGGGAAAAAACAGGAAAACAACCAACACTTTATCATCATTTAAAACTGAAATAAGAATGCAGGACTAGACACAAACCATGGATAAGGGTAGGAGGCAATAATCGTATTACAGTAGGAGCGTCTGTAACAGATAACATACGTTTCTTTTTTTTATAATTCTTGTGCAAATTTTGGGCAATACAATAGTGGTTACAATACACAGATACTCTTACACAGATACTCTTACACAGATACTCTTACACAGATACTCTTACACAGATACTCTTACACAGATACTCTTACACAGATACTCTTACACAGATACTCTTCATCGGTCACTCGAGTAATCATTCAAATGAAAAAATTTCCTGAAGAGCGATTGGAATTTACCAAAATGTTATTAAGCAATGGGCTGTCTGAAATCTTATTTAGAACCTTTATTTATTTATTTTTATTTATTTATTTATTTATTTTTTTTTGTTGGGGGGGGGGCATGAATTTTAATAAATTCAGAACCACTTTCTACTTTTAGTAAGACCTTGGTGGAATGACGACATGCCAATAGACAACATTCTAAAACATCAATGACACGCCAACAAATAACATCTAAAACACCCCTGACACGCCAACGGACAACAGCATCCGTGCAGAAACGCCTCATCAACAACGTGTAAAACCACTTGTTGGTGGCGTCCATCCGACGTTCCTACCGCACGTCTGTCCTGCCATGATGGGCTAGCAAGCCAGACGCATACGTTCTTTTTTAAATAATGAATCCAAACCCTTATCGCTATCTGGAATATTGCCTCGACATCTACCTGTTGGTTCCGGAGGAAAAAAACAGGAGCAAGTATGGTGTTGAGGAAGGGCGGTGGTTGTAAAGGAGCAAGAAACCGCGGTCTCTAGCTGTCGGCCGCGGTCTCTAGCTGTCGGTCGCGGTCTCTAGCTGTCGGTCGCGGTCTCTAGCTGTCGGCCGCGGTCTCTAGCTGTCGGCCGCGGTCTCTAGCTGTCGGTCGTGTTTAGCACACACGTTAAGAGGTTGATTTCTTTTTTTAAAATTCATGTTTGACCAAAGTCTCATAACGTCTTCAGATTTAAGACAAACATGTTCGACTAACTTTGATGTGTCTGATAGACGATAATGGTTTCGTAATCGCATCAGACAATCGAATGTTCGTGCTCCCGAGTATTATTTTTATATAATACATTGGCGGAGGGGAGGGGGGTGGGTGGGTCCCCTCAAATCCAACATTGAGACAGAAGATTGCACATTTATGTGTGAATTTAAGGTAACACCAAGACTATTTTGTTCACTCAAAAGCATTGTTTTCATTTATGCTGCGCGGCTGCGCTGGTATCTGAGCGACGCCGTGCAGCTCTTTAGAATTAACGCACAGCAAATTTTTGTTAAATATTGTACACAAAAAGGCTGCTGTGCAACTTTGCCCACGGGCCAAAGAACCTTACAGGGAACACTGCTCAAGAGGTACCATACCACACCGTGGCCTGCAACTGTAACAGGATTGATTTTTTTTCTTCAAAATAACAAATTAAAATGTATCTGCACATAAATGTTAACTATAAGCTGCGCGGCTGCGCAGATATCTGACCGACGCCGCGCAGCTGTTTAGGATAACCGCGCAGCAAATTTCCTAAAATATTGCACAAAAAATGGATGCTGCGCAAATTGCACACGAGATTTTTTACTTTGCACACGGACCACCAAATTTTAGAGGGAACATTGCTGCACATATCCTCAACTGAATTTATTAATTTATTGGGCGGGTTCAGTCCACGCTGATATATATCAGGTAATGAGAATAACATCAACACGGTTCTCCCGTTAATACTATTACACATTTCTTGTGACCGAGTAATGATCTTCTCTTAATCAAAAATAAGCTACCATGAATAAATACTGGTTAATTATTAATTTAATTAAAATTCAATAATTATAATTAATAGTTGCAATAATGTTGAAGAAGTCATTTTTCTTCACTTACTTGTGACTGACATTTGTGTATCCAAGAAAACTTCTACTATTTTGAGGCCCGTCATTGTATAAATAATTAGAAAAAATAAATAATTCTTTATTTAAAAACTCGGTTCAAACTTCTTATATCATTGCTTTAGCAACAACACTGGAGACATTTTTTAAAAATTGTTCTAATCCATAAATATAATTCACCAGAACAAGCACAAGACGAGTGCAAATAAGCATAATGAATGACCCTCGCTAGTGTCGGCCAATCACAGTTTATGGTTGGCAGGTGGCTAACCGAAGTGCGCATGTCTCGAGACCAACAATGCGTCGGCGGAACCCCTCCCCCCCCCCGACGTTCACTCGCGTTGTTCTGATTTCTTCGTGTTGTAGTTTGTGTCCGTCCCCCCGCCCCCACCCTTTTCATTGCACTATCTATGATCAAGTCTGCGGCGTATGCTACGCCGCGGGTCGTATCTAGTAATAACTATTTATTAAGAACCCCCAGAACGCACTAGCCTGGTGTTGTATAGCCCTCCCCCAAACGCCGATAACACTTGGAGCTACGTCATTATGGTGCGGTCTCAAGTCGCACTGACCTCCGACCGCCCCACCCCCCCTGATCCCCCCACCTCAAGTGTTTGGGCGAGCCGCAGGCGACACGTGATACGGAACTAATCGGAGCTAATTTAAGACGCAGTGTGCGTGGGTGGACGCAATACAAGGGTCATGGATTGGAGGAGTCCCCTTGGGTCGAGGTCGTGAAAAGCTCTCAATCTCTTTGACCGTATTGTCGGCTCGGCATCATATCATCGTCACTTCTTTCCTTATCATCTCGTCTCGGCGTCATATCATCGTCACTTCTTTCCTTTATCATCTTGTCTCGGCGTCATATCATCGTCACTTCTTTCCTTTATCATCTTGTCTCGGCGTCATATCATCGTCACTTCTTTCCTTTATCATCTTGTCTCGGCGTCATATCATCGTCACTTCTTGCCTTTATCATCTTGTCTCGGCGTCATATCATCCTCACTTCTTTCCTTTATCATCTTGTCTCGGCGTCATATCATCGTCACTTCTTGCCTTTATCATCTTGTCTCGGCGTCATATCATCGTCACTTCTTGCCTTTATCATCTTGTCTCGGCGTCATATCATCGTCACTTCTTGCCTTTATCATCTTGTCTCGGCGTCATATCATCGTCACTTCTTGCCTTTATCATCTTGTATCACAGTTTTTGTTCATTAGGATGGTGGGGAGAGGGAATTGAGGTTAATTTAATTCCCCTTTTTTTAAACAGTAACAAGTCAACATTCTTTAGATAGTGAGTTATTGTTACTATTTTTAGACGAGGTTATGGTAAAGACGATGTTTTTGATGATAAATACAGAAATTACAGTCACAATACGTTTGTCTACAATAAAGTTGTTAACAAATGTGAATCTTGGTCAAATCAACTGAGCTGACAAAAAATTAGCGAATAGTTAACAAAAAATCCATTGATATAATTGACAATAGAACACAATGATTTGTATTTATATTTCTTGAATTGTTCCATCTGAATACATGGTTGCTCTATTAATAGATTTACGCCATTAAACGACAAACCCAATCGGAGTATTTTCCCTGTATTGTGTAGTGCCCGTCGCTGATGTTGCACTCAGTGCCTTTTATCCAGGAGTGTACGATTCCCGTCTGGATTCGAGCGAACACCATATCTTCCCTCGTCCTACAGCTCGGCAAGTGACAGCGATGCGAGGAGCCCATCAGGTACTATTGGCGGAAATGTTTATTGATCGGGTCCACGAATAGCATTTTATAGATATCATCCTACTATTTATAGGAAATTACCTTTGAATTATTTTTTTTAAACGTAAAAAAAAACAAAGTTTTTGACTATAAATCCTTTATTCGCCAGACATAATTAAAAGTATGTTCATCATGATACGCATCACACGACAATCCAAAAATCCAAAATTGAAGTTATGTCTCATATATAAAAGATTTATAGTAAAAAAAAACAAGTACTACAGTCTGCCTGCTAAATTTCAGCTCGATTTGATCATGGGAAAGGGGTTATAAAACATATTTAATATACTGCGCACCGCGAGACAGACTAGCAATTACTAGCATTTATAAACATTTACAGATCCGAAATATATTTTTAAAAAGTAGCTTCAATATAATACGCACCGCAACGCGCGACAGTGAAATATTTAAAAAAAAAGGTTGTTCAATATAATACGCACCGCGACACTCTAGCACAAAAATTAACATGCTACATAGAGATAAATAGAGATAATCTAAAAATGCATTAATTTAATTAAAGTACATTCGATCGATCTGAAAATTTGAAAGATCATTTTTATCATCGGCACAAGTGTGCCTGCAAAATTTCAGCTCGCTAGCATACAAGGAACTGGGTTAAACCAAAGTTTTTCGACAATCAAGCAGACGCCACGAGTTAATATAAAGGATTCTTTTTTTTTAAAGACATTGAAAATTGATTACAATTATTATTTCTGATGTTATAATTTTATTTTATGGCTGCTATGTTAACTTTATTGTGTGGTTGCTATGTTAACTTTATTGTGTGGTTGCTATGTTAACTTTATTGTGTGGTTACAACGAACAAATCGAATCTGAAGCACATTGAACTGTTAGATCGATAATATGTTTTTAAAAATATTTTTGTCTTAAATTTATTTCACGGAATATTAGTAAGAAAGGAGTTAATTGTCTTTGGTCTTTTACCACGTTTTTATTAACTCACTTTCGTTCCTGTTTGTCCACAATTTTTCAAATCTGCCAAAAAAATGACTAAAAACGTGGGCGGGCATTAGGCTAAAATGATTTGCGTTTACAAATGACAAGTAAGAAAATGAGTGAATTTAATTAGTTAAGCATGAGAAGCGCCCGCCCCACGTTTTAGTCATATTACATCATATAACTTGAGCATATGAGTTTGATTTATTTATCAATCCCGAAAAAGTTGTGTACATCACAATTCCGTGAAAAAATTATTATTTTCTACTTTTTAGTCCGCTTATAAAAATGTGGTTTTTAAAAATCTTTTTTTTTACTTCTATTTATTTGTTTTTTTTAAATACCTAAAATGAATTTTAAAGAACAATTTCAATTTGAAAACCTAACGCGCCACATCTCAACTCTTTCAAAGTCTAATGGCAGTTCTTATAACTCGGGCGACAATTGAAACAACAAGCTCAGCTAAAACTATTGTCACGGGCCACACAAAAGGACTCCATTGGGAGGAGGTTGGGGGGTGGGGCGCACAGACCGGATGTCAACTGACTGTTACGTGAAATCCAAAATGTAGCTGTTCACAGACCGTATGCCGGAAACGTCTTGCTGTCTCCTGGATTCGTTGAGCCCTCTACAAGCCTCGTGATGTGCCAACTGAATATATACCCGTGTAATGTAGAACAGACTATATTATAATCTGCGGAGCTTTTTCATCTTCTCTACAAGCGAAACCCAACAGAGAAAGGTAACGTACATTAACATCACCTGTGTTTACTTCTCTTTGATTTTCTTTTGTCTGCTTTACTAATCACCATTTCAGAAATTCATTTTATGAGTCGTAATTTTTTTTTATTTCCCCTCAATTTTATTTTTAATAAAGGGACTCGGCTGTTCTATGGGGAAAGTGCGCGGGTTTATTGTGTGTGTGCATATGTGTGTGTATATGTGTGTGTGGGGGTGAGGGTATGATGGAACACTTCCAGAGATGAAGAGGTCCACCCACTTAGTGCTGACAGCGGTATTTGTAAACAGTGAATTTTCCGAGACGAACTCTCGAAGGCGAAATTGATGTGAAGTATAACAAAGACCTCTTGAGGCGATACATGTGTTTGGTGATTATAAAAATCATGTTAATTGTTCGCTCGGCATATTTAAGTTTTCTATACGATGGACTCTTTATGCTTTCACATGAGGTCTATGGGGTCATTTGGACCCTGGAACATGATTGGAGGGGGGAGGAGGGGATAAGTATGTGTGGACACAAACTGCCTTTGTCATGGTTGTGTATTACATGTACTTTGAAATATCTTGCAACCTTACTGAATGATTTATTATTATTTATATTATTTATTTTTTAAAATTTTATGTTTTCTTATCTGTTACTATGCAAAAGATTACTGCGTCCTACGCTTATTCCTGGTTTATGTCTAGCCTTGCATTTTTATTAGAGCTTTAAATGTTGATAGAGATTTGCTTTTCCTGGTTACCTCACGCAAACCATTGCAAGACCGAATTCCAGACGGGAGAAAACGAGAATTTGTATGTGTTTGCTGTTGCAATACGGAATAAGAAAAGTGTTTTTATCCCTGTGTCTATCTGAGGGTTGTATTAGATAATCTTTATATTTATTTTAGTCGAGGGGTAAGCACTGACCAGTAGTGGTCTCTAAGCGATCAAGGTGTAAGCACTGACCAGTAATGGTCTCTAAGCGATCAAGGTGTAAGCACTGACCAGTAGTGGTCTCTAAGCGATCAAGGGGTAAGCACTGACAGGTAGTGGTCTCTAAGCAATCAAGGGGTAAGCACTGACCAGTAGTGGTCTCTAAGCGATCAAGGGGAGAGCACTGACCAGCAGTTGTCTCTAAGCGATCAAGGGGTAAGCACTGACCAGTAGTGGTCTCTAAGCGATCAAGGGGAGAGCACTGACCAGCAGTTGTCTCTAAGCGATCAAGGGGTAAGCACTGACAGGTAGTGGTCTCTGAGAAGTCGAATGCAGATTTATCATAGGCCTTAATTTTCAACGTGGTCTGAACTGGTTGTTGAGATTGAGGGATATCGTTGAGGTTTTTGTATAGTTATAGTCACAGATTACTAGAAATGAGAGTTTTCTTGCAAGTTTTAGTTCGATTGGCCAACAGTTTTATTATTAAAGATGTTATTTTTATTTAATGTTTACATTGACATATTATTAAGGTACGCCTTCGGTGCGTGCATCCTTTTATTTCAGCACCCACGACAGCCACAACCACAGTATAGTAGCCGCCTTTTCATGTGTAAAGAGCAACAACCATTCGCTACATATACCTATCTGGGGGGAACGCCCCTGCAAAGTACAAGAGGCATCTAGGACCTACGCAAGAACTTGGAGCTTAAAACAAAATTTGATGAACGAAATCGTTGATAACGTCACAAACGAAAAAAAAATTACCATAAGCCCCTACCCTGTTTTCAGCTATAAAATAAAACAAACCCGTAAAAACAAAGTTTTTGACTATAAATCCCTTATATATGAGACATAACTAACAGTAACAGTATTGATTATTTTCAAACATTTACAGACTGAATCTGTCTTAACTCAAGTTTGCTTCATAACCCTGGGGATGGTGAGAGGGGAAAAGTCTGGTCACCGATTCGCTTGACCGAGCTCAGCGTGACACGTAAAATGTAAACAACAGTGCCCCGGTGCTTCGATGAGTCGCCTCAACGCGTCAACTCAAACTTTCACGTGGGGGAAAAAAACAATAACAAACCGTGAATTTGAATTACATACCTCATATAAGGATAAACTAATAAAACAAACCCGTAAAAACAAAGTTTTTGACTATAAATCCCTTATATATGAGACATAACTAACAGTATTGGTTATTTTCAAACATTTACAGACTGAATCTGTCTTAACTCAAGTTTGCTTCATAACCCTAGGGGGGAGGGGTGGGTGGTAGGGGGAGAGGGGAAAAGTCTGGTCACCGATTCGCTTGACCGAGCTCAGAGTGACACGTAAAATGTAAACAAAAGCGCCCCGTCGCTTCGTTGGGTCGCCTCAATGCGTCAGCTCAAACTTTCACGTGGCAAAAAAACAATAACAAACCGTGAATTTAAATTACATACCTCATATAAGGATAAACTAAAAATGCATTAATTTAATTACGGTACGTTCGATCGATCTGAAATTTTGATACGATGCATTGTTAGGTTAGGCGGGTCCGTGTGCCAAATTTCAGTTCGATCGGATCATGGGAAGTGGGTCATTTTTTACTTCTGTTTTTCCGCCCGCCCAAGACAGAGAGAGAGAGAGAGAGAGACGCCGGTGAAGTTAATATAAGGGATGTAAAAATGCATTAATTTAATTACGGTACGTTCGATCGATCTGAAATTTTGATACGATGCATGTTAAGTTAGACGGGTCCGTGTGCCGAATTTCAGCTCGATCGGATCACGGGAAGTGGGTCATTTTCGACTTTTGTTTTTCCGCCCGCCCGCCCATGAGATGATGAGACGGCCGCGAACTTAATATAAGGGATTTAAAAACTGGCACAAGAAAAGGCGAAAAGGGCTTGCGTCCCTAATCCCGAAGATTTTGAGACTCCGGGTAAATGCGGGAACAGAAATGAAGTTCCCAGTGATCGGTGCCAAATGACCCTCATCAACGGGGCCTGGCAATTAGAGGAACGCCGGGTTTTGGCACAGGCGATCCGCCCGACATTCCGGGGCTCTCTTAATGAGCTCACAACCCCCTGTCACTCACACCGATTAAACCAGAAGAGACGGTTGGGGGCCACGGGGGCGAAAGCGATCCTTCCGCGGTACACCTTCCGGCAATGCGTGGCGCGCATGAGAAACGGGAGTAAGAATATTTTGCTTCAAAAAGGAAAAAAAAATCAAACAGTTTGCTGTTATGTGTGTGTGTGTTATAGTGATCACAACGAGGTTGCTTATCACTGTTCGCGTTTCAATTAACGTAGAGTGAAGAAGTTTATATTACAATACACGACAGAAATTAAGAATGAGTTCCTCTAAGGTACTCTAACTTTTTTTTGCGGACAGGTGAAATATATATATATATATATTTTTAAAATTAGACTCATTGAATACAATGTGTTTCAATCTTTTTGTAATAATTTACACTTTTTTATTCATTGCTTGTAAAAAACACAATTTTTTATGAGTCAACCATTGGTTTGCAAACCTTAATCAAATTTCTTGTTTGTTTACAGTTTTTAGCAAGTATTGAGGCGACCTTGCTCTTCAAACAAGTTCATTATTGTATACTAGACGCCACGCGGCGTAGCATACGCCGCAGACTTGCTCATGGAGAGTTCTTTTACCCCTTTAATGCCCTTTTATAGGGCGCCTATGGCGCCGACTTTTTTCAAAAGCCCAACTAACTTGTTTGATCAATACGAAATATTAAACTTTCTGAAATGCACACAAAGTTTTGTTTTTTGATGTTATAATTAACCATCATCAAATCCTCTTTTAACATTGTTCCCTTTTTCCAAAATTAAAATATCAGCGAAAACAATGAGGTCATATAATTTTTTTTACAGCGCATATTTAATTTGCACACCTTCTGATGCATTGGTGCAGTAATTTGGTGCGCTGCTTTCTAAAATTAGTATCTGTTGCACATGCAGCTTCTTGTTGCCTCGCATGGTCCGACCACGAAGAGAATTATATATATATATAATATATATATTTCTCTTCCCCCCCCCCAAACCGACGTTAACTCACATTGTTTTGATTTCTTCGTGCTTTAGTTTGTGTCCGTTATTTCTCCAATTTCTTTGCACTCTCCATGAGCAAGTCTGCGGCGTATGCTACGCCGCGGGGCGTCTAGTTTGATTTAATTTTAACAATAAACCGAGCTTTGCCGCCGATAAGATAAAAACCTTTCAAAGCGACATTTCATTGTCTCTCTTTACGAGATGATTGTCATATAAGGGCTGCCAAAAATGCAGACGAATTCGATGCAAAGTAGAGCACTATTTTTAAATCCTTTAGATTTTTAAACCACTTCCTCGTAAGCTAGCGAGCTTAAATTTTGCAGGCAGTTTCGTACCGATGATAAAACGATGTATCAAAATTTCAGATCGATCGCATGTTCGGTAATTACATTATTGAATTTTTAGATTATTTTATTTATCTCTATGTATCATTTTATTTTTTGAGATAGAGTGTCGCGGTGCGTATTATATTGAACAACCTTTCTGTCGCGCAATAAGGGGCGTATTTTATTGAGAACACTTTTTATAAATATATTCCTGATCGGTGCGCATTATAGTAAACATGTTTTACGACATTTAACTACCATTTTGTATTTTTGGATGGTCTTGCGCTGCGTATTATAATGAACATTCTTTTAGTTATATCTGTTCATAGAGTATTTATAGTTAAAAACTTGGATTTTTACAATTTTAAAAAACTTAAATCCTTTATATTAAATCGTGGCGTCTGCTTGACTGATTGTTTGCCGAAAAAACTTTGGATCGATTTTTAACCCCCTCCCCGTATGCTAGCGAGCTGAAATTTTGCAGGCAGACTCGTGTCGACGATTAAAACGATCTGTCAAAATTCCACATCGATCGAATGTACTGTAATTAAATTAATGAATTTTTAATTTATCTCTATTTATCTCTATGTAGCATGTAAATCTTTGTGCTAGACTGTCGCGGTGAGTATTATATTTAACAACCTTTTTAATACTTTCCTGTCGCGCGGTGCAGTGCGTATTATATTGACGATACCTTTTTAAACTATATTCCCGATCAGTAAATGTTCTATCATTGTTCTCTTTTTCTTCATGCTAATGTCCTGTCTAATTCAATGTCCTATCATAGTTCCCTTCTCTTATGCTAATTTCCTGTCTGGTTCAACGCCATTTGGAAGTTCCCTAATCTCTTATGTCAATGTCCTGTCTGATTCAATATCCTTTGGTAGTACCTCATTCAATGATGCTACTGTCCCTTATCTCAACCTCCCTGGGACCCCATCTCCTCGTCCACAACCAGCCCCTCCCCATTCACCCCATGCTTCCGTTACACTACTGAATGTTTTGGTTGACTCCTGTTTGACGCGTAATGGGTTCAAGTACAAAGCATCTTGCCTGAGCCAGCAGTTAATTACTACAGCTACTTCACCTTGTTAAAAATTAAGCTTTTTTGTTGTTGTTGTTTGAGGCTCAGACCTTCATCGCGTCCTCCCCCCCCCCGAGGCTTTCGAACTTGGCCAGCAACCCCTAGGTTACTTAAGCCAGCGACCCCCAGGTTACTTTCTCCAACTCCTGAATGGCCTGTATATCCGCCCGCCCTTTCCACCTATCCCATTCCTCTATTCCCCTAGCCCCACCCACCATAGAGAAAACACCCTGACTTCTAATACATGTTCTTTTTTTTCTTCGAGAAACTCCTAAGTTGCACCGAAATGACATGACATGGGGCTAGGGTACCATAACCTCAGCTGCCGGCTTGATCATGGGGTTGTTTTATTCGGTGCTGAAAGTTTATTACCCGGTCGTCTTTTTGGTAAATAATTTACTTTATAAAGGTGAGCGAATGCAATCGAAAAACAAAAACTAAAACAACATTTTGCACTGATTTGTTGTATGTGTGCGCATGAAAATTATGAGATGGGGTTAAAGTTAAACAGTGGTTTGTGGTACATCTAAATTACACAACTAAACAGCTCTTTGTGGTAAGTCTAAATTACACAACTAAACAGCTGTTTGTGGTAAGTCTAAATTACACAACTAAACAGCTGTTTGTGGTAAGTCTAAATTACACAACTAAACAGCTGTTTGTGGTAAGTCTAAATTACACAACTAAACAGCTGTTTGTGGTAAGTCTAAATTACACAACTAAACAGCTGTTTGTGGTACGTCTAAATTACACAACTAAACAGCTGTTTGTGGTACGTCTAAATTACACAACTAAACAGCTGTTTGTGGTAAGTCTAAATTACACAACTAAACAGCTGTTTGTGGTAAGTCTAAATTACACAACTAAACAGCTGTTTGTGGTAAGTCTAAATTACACAACTAAACAGCTGTTTGTGGTAAGTCTAAATTACACAACTAAACAGCTGTTTGTGGTAAGTCTAAATTACACAACTAAACAGCTGTTTGTGGTAAGTCTAAATTACACAACTAAACAGCTGTTTGTGGTAAGTCTAAATTACACAACTAAACAGCTGTTTGTGGTAAGTCTAAATTACACAACTAAACAGCTGTTTGTGGTAAGTCTAAATTACACAACTAAACAGCTGTTTGTGGTACATCTAAATTACACAACTAAACAGCTGTTTGTGGTAAGTCTAAATTACACAACTAAACAGCTGTTTGTGGTAAGTCTAAATTACACAACTAAACAGCTGTTTGTGGTAAGTCTAAATTACACAACTAAACAAAAACTACAATTGAGTTTAGCTCGCATGACGATAACATATTTTAACTAAAAAAAAGGAAACTCGTTTGGATTACTGGTGAATGAACTATTTGTTACACACTCTACAGTACTCTACAGTGTGTTAGAGTCTACACCACAGCAGGGCTCGATACTAATTGGCAATACGAGACCAACTTCGATTATGAATCCGTCTCCAATTACGAGTCCATTGTCGACGGCACCAAACTGAATTCTGAATTATTTTTTTTTAATGAATTTTAATTTCCAAATGGAGAAGGGGGTGGGGGGAGATGACGGAAGGGCCGTGGGAAGATTAAAGGGGCTGTTATCGCTCGGCTAGACACTGCAGTAGATAATATATGATGATTATATGGGCATTATGTGGGCATTATATTAAACATGTTTTTATAACCATTTTCCCGTGATCAAATCGAGCTGAAATTTAGCAGGCAGACTGTAGATTTTAAATTTTTTTTTACTATAAATCAATTATATATGTGAGACATAACTAAAATTTTGGATTTTTGGATTGTCGTGCTATGCGTATTGTAATGAACATTCTTTTAGTTATGTCTCGTATATAAAGTATTTCTAGTCAATAAATTTTGTTTAAACGTTTTTTATAGACTGTATAAGTCAAAGTCGATTGCAGGAGTTAAATTAAAAGTTATTTTTTCATTTCAACATCCATGAATCGAATCAATCTAGACCTTTTTTTAAAAAAAATAAAGTTAATTTTGATAAGCCAATATAAAAAGAACCAGGAAATATTTTGAAGAAAGAATAAAAAAATTCAAAGTGGGGGATAAAGTCATCAATGCTTGCATGCACCGATGTGAACTGTTGAGAGCTCAAATGTTCTTAGCTGTGGCCCAGATCTACTGAAATGAAAGCATTTTTGTTGCTGCTGAAAGGTCTTTGACTTCGGTTAAAATTTTATGACTTTGTAAATGGGTTCATTGACACCGGTACTTGGTGCCCACCCCCACCCACTAGTGCACCCCCCCACCCCTTAGTGCACCCCCCACCCCCTAGTGCACCCCCCACCCCTTAGTGCACCCCCACCCCTTAGTGCACCCCCACCCCTTAGTGCACCCCCCACCCCTTAGTGCACATAGTTTGAATGTTTCTCTCTCGCCCACCCCCACCCCTTAGTGCACATAGTTTGAATGTTTCTCTCTCGCCCACCCCCACCCCTTAGTGCACATAGTTTGAATGTTTCTCTCTCGCCCACCCCCACCCCCATTTAATATGTTATATTTGTGGTGTGCAGGCTGCAGTAGGCTAAACTAAGCATAACTAGATCACAAAAAATAAGAAATGGATAAAAAGTAAAAATAATGCGAAGTAAATAAGTATAGTGATTACTTTTTTTATTTTATTGTTCCGGTGTCTCAAATTAGAGTTGTGTTTTCATTCTGCAATCAAGTCCATGTGTGTGTAGGTTAGACTAATGTGAATTTGCTTCAATGTGGCCCTAACACGGTGTTACCATACACATCTGGTTCTAGAATATTTGTTCACGTAGGGTTTCAGTAATCAATACGGCCCGAGACCAAGATCAATATCTATATCATCTATATCTATATCATCTATATCTATATCGTCTATATCTATATTGTCTATATCTATATCATCTATATCTATATCATCTATATCTATATCATCTATATCTATATCATCTATATCTATATCATCTATATCTATATCATCTATATCATCTATATCTATTACGTCTATATCTATATCATCTATGTCCACATCATCTATGTCTATATCTATATCATTTAATTCTCTTTATCTATAAACATATCTACGTCAATACCACCTTAGTTTCTTTTTACACAAAGAAATTGAGCAATTTAAACAACATATTTGAGCTTTATTGTAAACTATTTTATTTTAGTTTAAAATAAAGCTCAAATTTATTGTTTTAGTTGCACAATTTTTTTGTGTATTTTGTATTTTATTTAAAAACTTTATCGTAGTCCCATTCTTTATGATATATTAGTTTCTTGTTCCTTGACTGGGGCGAGAAGGTCCTCGTATGGACCGATGACAGGATTATTTTATCGCGGACCGCTTCCTTGGTGATGCGTTCAGTGTAGGGGATGTTCAAATATCTGGCGGAAACATCTAATTTTCAGGGCAATGACATCAGAACACCACAATTCTTCCCAGCACTCCTAGCAAATAACAACAACCAAACAGTACGTGATTTTTGTCAGGTTCCAGAGTTTGAACCGAAATTTCGGACTACTTTTTTTTTATTTATTGCCCCAATTTTGTTTTGCTTCTACCTTCATTTTCTTTCTTTCCCTCCATTTTTTTCCCCCGTCGTCTGATCTGCTCAAATTCCATTTCTATAGCAAACAGAAACATTGAGCAATTGAGGTGGCTTTCTGCCAACGCGGCGGAAACGGGTCGTCGAGGTTGAAAATTATCAGAGAAAATGTCTTCAGATCTCACTTTAATTTTTAAAACATTATTTCATATGAAAAATAAGGACAAAAATCCTATGTGCATCATTTCCCGTGCCCTAGTTGAAATTATAGAAGATAGTCTACGCACAAATGTTTCTGTAACGATTTTATTTTAGTGGAAACGTATTTGAAATAGCTGAAAAGTTTCTAGTGGCGTGGCTATTGCTTTATTGCGGTAGCTTTTGGTGATTCTAGTGGTTTATGGTACATAATGATGTAGTCTTACAAGCGGCTCCTTGTACTTACATAGTTTGATATTGTATCCCCGCATCATTTTTTCACATTATTATGACTACGTTAGATGGCTACATTAGATGGCTACATCAGATGGCTACATTAGATGGCTACATTAGATGGCTACATTAGATGGCTACATCAGATGGCTACATTAGATGGCCACATTAGATGGCCACATTAATGGCTACATTAGATGGCCACATTAGATGGCTACACTAGATGGCTACACTAGATGGCCACATTAGATGGCCACATAAGATGGCTACATTAGATGGCCACATTAGATGGCTACATTAGATGGCTACATTAGATGGCTACATTAGATGGCCACATTAGATGGCTACATTAGTAGGCTACATTAGATGGCTACATAAGATGGCTACATAAGACGGCCACATTAGATGGCCACATTAGATGGCCACATTAGATGACCACATTAGATGGCTACACTAGATGGCTACATTAGATGGCTACATTAGATGGCTATATAGATGGCCACATTAGATGGCCACATTAGATGGCCACATTAGATGGCCACATTAGATGGCTACGTTAGATGGCTACGTTAGATGGATACGTTAGATGGATACATTAGATGGCTACATTAGATGGCCACATTAGATGGCTACATTAGATGGCCACATTAGATGGCCACATTAGATGGCCACATTAGATGGCTACATTAGATGGCTACATTAGATGGCCACATTAGATGGCCACATTAGATGGCCACATTAGATGGCCACATTAGATGGCCACATTAGATGGCTACGTTAGATGGCTACGTTAGATGGATACGTTAGATGGATACATTAGATGGCTACATTAGATGGCCACATTAGATGGCTACATTAGATGGCCACATTAGATGGCCACATTAGATGGCCACATTAGATGGCTACATTAGATGGCTACATTAGATGGCCACATTAGATGGCCACATTAGATGGCCACATTAGATGACTACATTACATGGCCACATTAGATGGCCACATTAGATGGCTACATTAGATGGCTACATTAGATGGCTACGATTTCATCAAGAAACAAGTGCTTAATTACACGCCACAAAACAAACACTTGCACACAGCAGTTTAACACAGCAGTTTAACACAGCAATTTAACACAGCAGTTTAACACAGCAGTTTAACACAGCAATAACAGTAGCTTAACGAAGGATGTTTTACACAATAGCTTGATATACCAGTTAAATAGGCCAGTTTAAGGCATTCCTAAAACGTCAGGCCTTGCATGCCTGATCTATGTCTTAGATCTGGAAAAATTAGTCCCTGGATTAATGAGCGTGGGGGGGGGGTAAGGGGAGGAGTCGAAGAAAATGTACTGCCATAGACAGGGAATCTTTAGCTCAATTTTTTTTTGTGTGAGAAAATGAGTTGCGTGTAGAGCAAGTGTGGTGACATGTGTGGAACGTGTGAGGCGACGTGTGGAACAGTTTGAGGCCACATGTGTGGAACAATTGTGCGGGCATTTTCCGACTAGTCTTCCTCTGCGAAATGCAGTTTAAGGCGTTTGAAATGATACTTTTCAGAAGGTTGAAACTACAAAAATCACGAACGTGTCGGTATAAAGCCTTCGTCGGCGAACAAACAGACCAAAAATTATAAAAAATTAATAAAGTGCAATAAAATAAAATAAAACTTAGCTGCGGTGTTCTGACGAGGGATAAAATAACCAGCAGGACAAGTAAGAAAGTAGGTAGTAACGCTGTCTTCTTAAATAATGTGTGGACTATTTTGACGTCATCGCTCATGTATAACCACGGTCTCGTTGTCTCGCCTCGCACGGCGTATCAAACAAACACAATTGATTACTCGGGAGTGGATCTACTGTTCAAACCTCTGTTCAAACAAATATAATCGAAGGACACGTTGTTTTAGGTCAACCCGTTAATTAGGGAATCCTGATACCATTCTGGCCCTTCCCCCTCACACGCCAGGCCACCTTCCAGGCACCGTGCTGTATTGTATTGGAACTGTGAATTAGGGACGATGAGTCACGAGTTTGTGCCTGGCTCTAGACCAGAAAAAAAAACGGCGGGGGGGGGCATTGTTAACATCAACAAAACCACACAACAACCCTTTCCCCACCCCCTTTACGACCCCCTTAACCAGACCCCCCCACCCCAACCCCGACCCCTATTCCTCCGAAGCTCCGACTCCTTGAGGTATTGCAATCTTCATTTACAGTGCCTTTGATGGGACACTATGGGAAACTTGAAGCCAGCAATTTAAACCTAGACAAAAATTCAAGGCGTTTATTCTTCCTTCTTTTCTTAATGCCATCTTCTCGGTGTTGAACCTGAGGCAGGTTATACTATAAATTGGAAAGGTGTGGTGGGGTGGGGGATGGTGGGGCGTGAGGGGCGGAGGAATATTTGTGAAAGAGGGATTATCGTGTTTCCATTCAAGGGCCAGCAACTGAGGCAAGGTGTTTTCAATGGCGAGGCGGGAGATCCGGCGACGGGCGTTAAATAGTAAAACGATACGGGGGCCAATGATCTCCAATTCCCGAGTCTAACTACGCAATGATCCCACCCCACCCCCCACACCAAAAACGGACGGCAATAAAGTAAACTCTAAATAAAAGGGAAATAGATATTTACAAAAAAACAACAACACATATTACAGAAATATTTGTCTCTAAAATTACTTTAAAATGTCATTGTTTTAATGTAACGAATGGGATTATTTTGCTTTAAAATATACTGCCCACGTAATAATATTTCGATCTGTGCTAAAGGTCCACTAACGAACCTTAAAAAGCATTGGTGGTCAAACTGTTCGGGGCGATGGCCGCATCAGTGGGCCACTCAACGTCAGAGAGCTGCAGCGATTAAAGCACAAAAGCTACATTTTTTGGAAATGTATTGAATTTTACAAAAAAATTTAGCAGGGTTCCGCGAGCCGCACATATCTTCTTAGCCGGCCGCATGTGACCATAGTGTCACAGCTTACCTACTCCTGGCCAAAAATTAGATTCAAAGAGATCTGAACTATAAAAATAAAATACAAAATTAAATATATATATTTGTTTTGTTTTTTTAAACGCATGTCAACTATTTCTTTTGCAATTTAGATCCGAATAAAATAGTGGTGTAGGACAAACTGAAGCATTATTTTTATTCTTATTTTTGAAAATAATATTTTTAAGCAACGCCACAAAATGTTTAGGTTAGCACGACGAACATTCAAATTCCTTGCTTGATCGTATTTAAAAGCCCATATCTTATTTAAAAGCCCATATCTTATTTAAAAGCCCAGATCTTATTTAAAAGCGAGATCGTATTTAAAAGCCCAGATCTTATTTAAAAGCCCATATCTTATTTAAAAACCCAGATCTTATTTAAAAGCCCAGATCTTATTTAAAAGCCCAGGTCTTATTTAGAAGCCCAGATGTTATTTAAAAGACCAGCTTTTGGTCGAAAATACACAATGCTTATCTATAACCAGCATTACCCAATCATGAGAAGGACGTTGTCGTTTACACAATTTTTAAAAAAGACAAATGTTTCAATATTTCAATATACTTGAAAAGAAAACACATGTTTCAGTGAGAGCCAATGCGTTTCGTTTTCGAGTTTGCAAAATAACGCCCATCCCTCCTATATCAGCTCATGTGAATGAATCCAGTCATGGATGGTTGGTTCAAATAGTTCAATACACACACTTATGTTCAAACGCGACAAACATTTACAGACTGAATCTGTCTTAACTTCCCTTTGCTTTATAACCCCTGGGGGGCGGGTGGGAGAGGGGAAAGGTCTGGTCACCGATCGCTGGACCGAGCTCAGCGTGACACGTAAAATGTAAACAAAAGCACGCCGGTACACCTGGTTAAAACACGAGATGTGTTCACCGATGGCTGGCGTGAAGTCAAGTGACCCGTAAAATGTAAACAATGGCGACTTCTACATATAGTTTTATATAGATAAACTAAAAATGCATTAATTTAATTACGGTACGTTTGATCGATCTGAAATTTTGATACGATGCATTGTTAGGTGACACGAGTCCCTGTGCCAAATTTCAGCTCGATTGCATCACGGGAAGTGGGTCATTTTTCAATTTTGTTTTTCCGCCCTCCCGACCGACCGACCGCGAGCCTAAGACAGAGACGGCGGTGAAGTTAATATAAGGGATTTAAAAAGCAACGCCTATTGTTCATGGGAATAACAACGATCAGTCATGATCATATCAAATAAGTTACCGCCTGTCTAACTCATGGGTATATCAAAAACCTTAGCTAAAACTATCTTCACGGGGTTTTCTGTAGAGGAGTTTTAATTCTTGCTCTAAAGGCACGACACATTCAGAATCCTTTTGGATGTTGTCTCACACTTTGAAAGAAAGAAAAAGAAAGAAAGAAGAAGACGAAATGGAGATCTTCTAATGACACTGTTACATTTCCCGCCCTCGAAAGTACACAGCCGGGGCACCTGTAGCACAGAATACTCGGTTTATTGCGTATACGAAAACATCTCGTACGCGGAGAGATCAGTGTACTGGGGAGAGAAACAATCCTGTCCGTGACGTCAGGGCAATTTTTATTTCAATCACTTTAAGGGACCAGTTTAAAGAGAGAGATTCGGGAA
The DNA here is from genome assembly GCA_944989445.1 of Ampullaceana balthica. Lineage (NCBI taxonomy): Eukaryota > Metazoa > Mollusca > Gastropoda > Lymnaeidae > Ampullaceana > Ampullaceana balthica. The sequence continues at coordinate 209,236 of CALYLW010000847.1, forward strand.
GGGAGGGGTGGGGGAGGGGAATAACGCTCAGGTGTTTAAAAGAAATGTTTAGTGTTTCTTGTAAAGGTTAGGTGGTGCTTTTTTCTGGTGCAACAGGATTATTCGCATGCGAGTGTGGTTGTGTGTCTCTCTATGTGGGAGTATGTGTAATATGTGTGTGTGTGGCTGTGAGTATATGAGAGAGTTTTCGACGAGTTCTTTCCCATCATGGCGATGGTTGATTTTGATGCGCATGATATCAATCAATATACATAATTTGCAATGTATGTCACGTCTGTCTGTCATGTCTGTCCGTGACGCTACTAGTTTTAGAAAGCAGCGCACCAAATTACTGCACAAAAAAAAACTCTTTTCGAACGTCCGCATAAAATTGTTCAATAGGGAAATAAATGAATAAAATAAAAATAAATAAAATAAATGAAAGTTCTGTATTACGTTATTTTTTAATCTGATGTGTATTTATTTTTTAAAATTCCGTCATTTTTGACGGGTGATAAACTAGTTAATTATATAAATTAGAAACTTCAGACACATTTTTGACAAAGACAATATCAACCGAACAGAAAAGCATAAAATGATTTGTAAAATTTTGAAAAAGTTGTGCGCAAAAAACGGGCAACTTTGCTGAACAGTCAAGTGTATCTCTATGTGGTAAAATGATTATATTAATTATATATTCTGCACTCACTGACATTGCATGAAATAAAATAAGTTTTCTGAATTTTAAGTGATTTAAACTAATTTCTGAAATCAAAGTCGCAGTGGTCGATCAGCATGTGCGCTCGGCTGACGTACCGATGATCGCGGGGTCGAGTGTCCGTGAAGATATGGATTTGTTCCTGTGGCTAAATGGTGTCCCTGAGGCCACGAAGCTCTGATGGGTGTAACTGTGACTGACTTTTTACTTATAAATATGTAACTTGTAGGCGTTCTCTCAATACATAATCTTGTGCACAATAATCCACTGAAGAACTTGTTTCAATAAAACAACTTAAATATTTATACTTTGTACACAGCAACATAATTTGAGGTTATAAAACGTGGAATTCTCAATCACGCACATCACGTCCTTCCCTCACGGAAGTTCTCTAACAACTCATCGCCCAACCTTCTCAGCCAATGGGAAGGCTCCTTTCTTCCCGCGTTTATTACTCACGTGACCTATCCTTCATCTGATCACGCAATTCACCCATGACACAGCCGTGACATTCACATGTGACATTCGGTACCTGGCATTAGTTGTTGGTAAATAAAGGTGGCTGGGCATTGTGCCATGTGGTCAGGGCCGGCCTTAGGCCACTGCAACCCATGCGGCCGCAGTGGTACCCGCACTTTCATAGGCCCCGCCTATCTTAACTTTCTCTTATTATCCTTATTAATTCCTTATCCCTACCCGGACTGGGCCCCGCGCCATCCGTTTGGCATACTGGCCGCATAGGGCCCCGCTATTGTTTAGGCCGACCCTGAATGTGGCCTGTCAACGCTGCTTCAAATCCCCAACAGGCCATCATGGTCCGTACGGTCTCTTTGCGATCTAATAACGTAGGACGCGATAACTTCCGTTAAACAAGACGCGTCTGTAAAGTATATAAATGTATAGACAATTACATCAAGGCATCTGGTTACAGAATATTTGCTTGAGTCCCTGCAAAATTCAAAACAAACTTACCTGAAATATAACTGTCGGGTCCGTGTGTCGGATGAATTAAACTTCCGGATGCTTCACCTCACGCCGTTGTTTCACTAGCTCACTGATGTCCATTCACGCCAACGACTGGGCGGCGTTCTTCTAACCTCAGTGATAACAGCGTCATATGAAAGGTTCTCTGCAGAAAATAGACAGTAAGTAATACAGTGTGTTTAGAGCAGGGGTCGGGAAACTTTTTGTGTGAGAGAGACATAAACACCACATATTTTGAAAAGTAGTTCTGTGAGAGCCATAAATTTGTGTAATTTCAACACTAAGAGTACAATAATTATGTCTCTGAATTCTTTTTAATAACATTGTTATGCTGGTTTTTTAATGCAATTATTATGTAGATCAAAAGAGCATGAAGAAACCCATTATTTTTTTTTAATTAAACATTTGTCTGAGAGCCAGATGCAGCCATCAATAGAGCCACATCTGGCTCGCGAGCCATGGTTTCCCGACTCCTGGTTTAGAGAGTTGCGAAGGTATGCGAGATCACTCTTTTTAGGGGCCGTCCATAAATGACGTCACGTACCTGGGGGGGGGGTGTCACACAAATGCGACGAGGAGAAGAGGGGTGCTTAAGAACTTTGACGTCACATCAAAACCGCAGCAACTTTAAATAAAATGTTGCCCTTAAATATTTGATTGCTTAGAATTCATTTAATGGCGTTTTAAATGGCTTCACGTGTGTTACGATATGAGAATACTGCCTTACACTAAATACGTACTTCAATGACAAAAATGTGGTTTGAAACATGCTCATTTAAAAATAGGAAAATGCGGCTTTTATGGAGTATGTAAAATTTTGTAACATCATATTGGAGAGGGGTCTAACTTCTTGTTACGAATACTGACACGGGAGGGGGGGGGTTATCAAAAATTGCGTGACGTCATTTATGTCATGTTACTCTTTGTGTGACCAGATTATCCTGGATTTCCAAGATAACTATTGATAAGCAAGATATCATTCTTGATATGAATTATAAATATCATTAATTATTAAGTAATATATCATATAGAATAGGACTGCGAAAAAGCTTCCTTATATTGTTTGATTACAAAATGTGTGTGTCATTTTTGTATTTCATGAATTATAAATGTGAAATCATGATTTTTAAACTTCGCTTTATGGTCGTCTGATCAAATTCACGATACATAAATTTGTTTCTATTTTCGGTTAAGTTTCAAATGAAAACTCTCGACTTCTGATCGTAAGTTTTTAATTAATTTAATTCTAAAGGTTGGTCCACACCTCTCAAATGCTCGCGAGTATTTGATCAAACATCACACGAACGCACTATAATATACGCCAAATTGGAGGTGTGGACCAACCTTAACTCAGCGTGGCACGAGAATTAGCGTCATATGCGTAGCCATTAGATAAAACTATTTACCCGGGGCAGGAATATAAGCAACATTTTTCCCAGACGAGGCAGCATAAATTAAAAAATAATAAAAGATATACATTTCAGCCAAGAAGCCGACAGGCATGCCATCATTTCGTGGCTTTGACTTAAATCTTTTTCATATGGTAACATTTAAAAAAAAATTTTTTTTTGGACTTTGCCCCCTTTTGTCAAAGGCAAATTTCTAAGTTTGACACCATGAGATTTATTGTTTGTTGTCCGCACATTCCTGAGCTCAGCTGGCTCGTCACGTGACGTGCTTCAAGAAATCCATTATCTGACAAGCCTTATCACGCCTACTTAACCCCTGCATTACCACCAGCCCCCCCCTTTTTCCTCCCCAAGCTCTCCCCCCCCACCCGGCCCCCCCCCCACAACCTACTCAATTGATATTTTTTTCATTTTTATTTTAAAAGAAATTGATATTAATTTTATGCTGAGACAAGAAATGCGATTCCGTCTGGTATACCGCTGGGGGCGTGGGATTTGACTTTTAAATTAAAAAAAAATTGTTTCCTAACCAAGAGGATAGAATATCTGATAACATATTATGGCGTCTGTAATATCAAAAGCTTTGTAGTGACATAATATTTTAATCACCTGTTTCTAATGTTGGGCGGAGTTTTTATATTTGTATATTATATTTGCGATTGGCAGCGACGAAATAGTTGGGTAGAAAATGTATTTAATCTGTTCATGTTTGAACCAAAACCTCCTATCATAAATACGGGTTACAAGCGATGTTCCCTTTAAGCTGCGCGGCTGCACAGCCGCGGAGATACGTGACCGCGCAGCAACTCAGAATTGCAACTCAGCCAATTTTCTTAAGTATAACATGATATCTATTGTGAGATGTAAAATTTTGAAGAAAAAAAAATAATAAAATAATAAAAAGTTTTTTATTTTATTTTTCAAACTGAAATAATTTTTGGAAAACATTCAGAATTCCTGAGGAATCGCCGACCACTCAGATTGTAATCTCAGAGCAAGAGGAACATCAAATTTTAAATAAACAAAATAAAATACAATTTTCAGTGACTAACATTAGGATCTGAGGTTAAATTTTCCACTTGAAATCAGCGTTCGTTAACATTAAATCTGATTTCATGCGTGTTCAAAGTCCCACAGAAATCAGATTTCATAAGAGTTGAAATTCCCCTAAAATAATAATAATAATTTGATAGTTGTTCTATAGCAATGTATCCCAGCTAATAGCTGAGCTCACGGCGGTTCCAATAAAAACACTTATCATCTCATCATCAACATACATAATTCCCGTAATGGATGTAATGCTTCTTGGATGTAATGCTGATTTGTTCAATAGTGCGCACCAAAAATTACTGCATCAAATATAACTCTTTTCGAACGTTCCGCATAAAATTGTTCAATATGATAATAAATGAATCAAATAAAAATAAATAAAATAAATGAAAGTTTTGTATTGCATTATTTTTTAAATATGATATGTATTTATTTTGAAAACTTCCGTAACTTTTTGACGGGTGATACGCTAGTACACATATAATGCATTAATGCATTTTAATGAAATTTTAGATATCATAACCACAACACATAACGACATGACAGTGTACATAAGCAACGATGATCATTTAAAGATATGTTTGGTTGATAACTTATTTAAAGTAAAGTTTGAAGAGATATCTAAAACATTAGTTATTCTGAGTGTTATAGGTCCCACAAGACATGTTTTAACTTTGCTACTAATCTTTTCCACAGATGTGAAACAGACACAAACAATCAATCGTTGGGGAATTTCCATCGTCCTGGGGCGACAGCTTTTTTTTCAAGCGATTTAATTTCTTGCACGTTATGCAAATAATATAAACATGTTTTGGAACGAGTCACACAAGACTGTCCCCTACCATACGCTATTCTTTTTTAAATTGCTTTTTCTGTCCAGCCTCTTATTCTATATCTTCTTGGGCCACCGAAACTTGACTAAATGAACGGGGTTTTTTTTTAAAAACTATATACGAAAGCGTCGGAAATGGATAGATCCACAAGGTAATCACAAAAACATGCACATTAGATCTGTCTGGCACAAGTTCAAAATAAACGCTCATTTACTCACTTCTTTTTAAATGAAGAACCCTGGCAAATTTTTATCGAGATATTTCAACTGAGTCACGCATTTGATCGGATAGAGAATCTCAAGATTTGCTGGCGTCCATCACACATCCAGACAACAATTTTTATATTATAGGCTTGGTTTACTCCGCATTGGAGCCAAGTTAAAAACACCTCGCATCTAAGGTCAAAATAAAGGTTGGGGGGGGGGAATTCCCATAAAACAATTCGTGATTTTTTTTGGTGTTTTTTTTCTCAATATATTTAAATTCCAAATTTATGACTGTCATAGTAAATGAAAAATAAATTATATTTTATTAACATTTGTGAAATTGTGGGGTCATTTTAATATTATTCACTTTAGCCAACAAAATGCAGAAATGATTGTCTCGAATTGTTATAATAGTTCGGGAAAATGTGCAGTTTATGGAGATAAAATGATACCAGTGAAGGATGAGGAGATGGAGGACGACACACATTTTAAAAAAAGAATGAAGAAAGAAAGAATTGAAAGATGCGTGGTGGTTTGGGTTTTTCGAATATGATTAAAAAGTGACGATAGAAACATCTATACACACCAAAAAGTGACAATAGAAACAACTACACACACCAACAAGTGACGATAGAAACATCTACACACACCAACAAGTGACGATGGAAACATCTACACACACCAACAAGTGACGATAGAAACAACTACATACACCAACAAGTGACGATAGAAACAACTACACACACCAACAAGTGACGATAGAAACAACTACACACACCAACAAGTGACGATAGAAACAACTACACACACCAACAAGTGACGATAGAAACAACTACACACACCAACAAGTGACGATAGAAACAACTACACACACCAACAAGTGACGATAGAAACAACTACACACACCAACAAGTGACGATAGAAACAACTACAGACACCAACAAGTGACAATAGAAACAACTATACACACCAACAAGTGACAATAGAAACAACTATACACACCAACAAGTGACGATAGAAACAACTATACACACCAACAAGTGACGATAGAAACAACTACAGACACCAACAAGTGACAATAGAAACAACTATACACACCAACAAGTGACAATAGAAACAACTATACACACCAACAAGTGACGATAGAAACATCTACACACACCAACAAGTGACGATAGAAACAACTATACACACCAACAAGTGACGATAGAAACAACTACAGACACCAACAAGTGACAATAGAAACAACTATACACACCAACAAGTGACGATAGAAACAACTATACACACCAACAAGTGACGATAGAAACATCTACACACACCAACAAGTGACGATAGAAACAACTACACACACCAACAAGTGACGATAGAAACAACTACACACACCAACAAGTGACGATAGAAACATCTACACACACCAACAAGTGACGATAGAAACATCTACACACACCAACAAGTGACAATGGAAACAACTACACACACCAACAAGTGACAATGGAAACATCTACACACACCAACAAGTGACAATAGAAACAACTACACACACCAACAAGTGACGATAGAAACATCTATACACACCAACAAGTGACGATAGAAACAACTACACACACCAACAAGTGACGATAGAAACAACTACACACACCAACAAGTGACGATAGAAACATCTATACACACCAACAAGTGACGATAGAAACAACTACACACACCAACAAGTGACGATAGAAACAACTACCAGACACTCTTAAGACCTTGTCTTCCTTAGTGCACACAGTTTGCGCGTTTATCATTCAATTTTTTTTTACAAACGTGACGGGAATTCTGATGGAGATTTTATCATACCAGACTGTATGCCCATTTTTTAATGCAATGCAAACACACGTACTCACGTACTCACACACACACACACACACACACAAACACACACTCAGACATGCATACCTTCATACACGCTGACACCTCTCGTAAACAGAATGGAAGTGACTGAACAAACACCGCGGTGATTCAAATATTTAAAGACAAGAAGTTCTGTCGCTTTGGGGGGTCTGAGCTTAACATAACCAATAGGTCAGTGTTAAGTTTAACAAACATGAGATTTAGGTTTAACATAACCGCCGGATTAGTTTTAAGTTGAACAAAGGGAGGGTTTTTGGTTAGTAGAATAGTGTTAAGTTTAAAAAAAATTGAAGGTTATGGGTTAACATATACATATGACTAGCTTCAGGTTTAACAAATGGGAAGTTATGGTTTAACACAACCATTGGATTAGCGTTAAGTTTAACAAAGGGAAGGTTTTGGTTGAAAATAACCACTGGATTAGAATTAAGTTGAAAAAAATGGACGTTTTTGGTTTAACGTAGCTATTGGATTAGCGTGAAGTTGAAAAATGGAAGTTATGGTTTAACCCAAACACTGGACTAACGTTAAGTTGAACAAATGGACGGTTTTGGTTTAACATCACCATTAGATTGGCGATATTTTGAAAGATATATGTTGACATTTAATTATACATGTATTTTTTTAAAATATATATTTCTCTTTCGACCATCTGTAAGAGAACATTAAAACAAAGCTCCTGTCTTGGTTATAGTGGAACAATCCTTCTCTAGATCCTTATTTCTTCAATGTTTCAGGCTAAGCGGTCACCGAATTCTTCTCACTTCCCCATTTACCTATCAGTGGCGCTACAAACCTACTCATATGACAAGCATATTGATAAACAATTTTCCCCATTGATAATATGAATTTTAAACATGGAATTCGAATTTATTAACAATTGAATAACAGCTTCAAGAGGTTCTTGAAGTCGGGAGAAACCTATTCAAGAATGCGTATTACTCCTTTGTGTATTACTACCGTGGGTATTACAGGGATAGAAGGTAGGTTAAAAATGGGGCTTACAAAAATCTTATGTCTTGAAACCATTTAACGGTCAAATAAACTATGAATTACTAGAGAATGATTTATGTATGGCCAACTAAACCATGAATCATTGTTTGGCCAACTAAATCAGAAATCCATGTATGGCCAAATGCACCATGATTACCTAGATGGCCAACTAAACGATGAATCATTGTTTGGCCAACTAAATCAGAAATCCCTGTATGGCCAAATGCACCATGATTACCTAGATGGCCAACTAAACCATGATTAACTAGATGGCCAACTAAACTATGATTAACTAGATGGCCAACTAAACCATGATTAACTAGATGGCCAACTAAACTATGATTAACTAGATGGCCAACTAAACCATGCATCACTGTTTGGCCAACTAAACCATGAATCATTGTTTGGCCAACTAAATCAGAAATCCCTGTATGGCCAAATGCACCATGATTACCTAGATGGCAAACTAAACAATGAATCACTGGTGGATGGCCAGCTTTAAACATGAAACCATTTGATGGCCAACAAAAACACGAATAACTTTGTGGCTCATTAAACCATTAATCAACGTATGACCACCCATGCCATGAAGACACTGTCTTATCTTTACCAACTCTAAAAATAAATTTAGTGTAACGATTATATATATTTTTTGTAAATAAACAACCATCTTGATTCATTCATAATTTCCGGCAGGTCTTTACACCGAGGTGGGAAAAAAAAACTATCGAGATAAGATTATATTATTACAAATTTATGTTTAATGAGATATCAGCAGCGATGCCTCACGCTTGCCAAATGTTTAGATTAAAATAAACTGTTAGTGCATGTCCCCATCTCCCGAGCGGTTTTGAGGCGTTTACACATTTCCTTGCACAGCGTAAACTTTGTTCATTTCTTCTTCTTCTTTTTTCTCTCTCTAAAGACTCACATCGTTTTTTGTTCTTGTTTTTTCTTTTTCAAAAACTGAAAAGAATCAATATCTTATAAAATATCAAGGGCCTAAAGTTAAAGCAGAGGTAGGGTTGAACCATATTAACAGACACAATCACCAGTTCTGAAAAAAGATTATAGGTCTAGATAAGAAAACCAATTTACTGACAGCCATACACATATGAATGAATCTTAGTGGTCCAATACTTGGGACCAATGTTCCCTCTGAGGTTCTTTGTTTCGTATTTTAAAAAAAAATCCTGTGCAAAGTTGCACAGCATCCATTTTTGTGCAATATTTAACGAAATTTGAAATTTGCTGCGCGGTAATTCTAAACAGCTGCGCGGCGTCGGTCAAATATCTACGCTGTCACACAGCCATGCAGTTTAAAGGGAACATTGCTGGTTACAATACAACAATTTAAAAAATGGCGTGGAACTTGGGAACCGTATGTTCCAGTTAGCGTGTACGCTTACTCAAATTCCAGTTATTTTTGTTTGTTTGTTTTTTGTTTCTCTGTTTGTTTCTTTGTTTTTAAATTTAATTGTCAAGAACTACCAATTTTATTTAATAACCTCGAAGCCACTAAATTAAACCAAGCAAATGTTTTTGTTTTTTTTTAAACTTTATTTTATTAAAATACAGACTGCTTGTCGAAACGGGATATGAAATTTAAATTATTTTTAGTTTTAATTCTAATTCTATATTACATTCAGTTTGTTTTCCTTTAATGCTTTACTGACTAACTATATTCTATGACAGTAGGGAAGAAAAAAAGGGGGGGGGGAGCGAGAATGTGTTACCCCATAATTGTGAATTTTTCAACGAGTCGAAGGCGTTTCCATGTCTGTTTTGACATCTCTTCTTTTTTCTTCAATTTTTAAAAATATAGCTGCATTTGCGCGTGATATGGATATTATTTTGGCCAGGATTCTGTTGGTGGAAGATGAGCTTCCTCTATCCATGATAGTTTATAGACCAGTCTGTTACATTACAGTTTGTTACATTACAGTCTGCTACATTACAGTCTGCTACATTACAGTCTGCTACATTACAGTCTGTTACATTACAGTCTGTTACATTACAGTCTGCTACATTACAGTCTGTTACATTACAGTCTGTTGCATTACAGTCTGTTACATTACAGTCTGTTACATTACAGTATGTTACATTACAGTATGTTACATTAGTCTGTTACATTACAGTCTGTTACATTACAGTCTGCTACATTACAGTCTGCTACATTACAGTCTGCTACATTACAGTCTGCTACATTACTGTCTGCTACATTACAGTCTGCTACATTACAGTCTGCTACATTACAGTCTGTTACATCACAGTCTGCTACATTACAGTCTGCTACATTACAGTCTGCTACATTACAGTCTGCTGCATTACAGTCTGCTACATTACAGTCTGTTACATTACAGTCTGCTAAATTACAGTCTGCTACATTACAGTCTGTTACATTACAGTCTGTTACATTACAGTCTTTTAAATTACAGTCTATTACATTACAGCCTGTTACATTACAGCCTGTTACATTACAGCCTGTTACATTACAGTCTGTTACATTACAGTCTGTTACATTACAGTCTGTTACATTACAGTCTGTTGCATTACAGTCTGTTACATTACAGTCTGTTACATTACAGTATGTTACATTACAGTATGTTACATTAGTCTGTTATATTACAGTCTGTTACATTACAGTCTGTTACATTACAGTCTGCTACATTACAGTCTGCTACATTACAGTCTGTTACATCATAGTCTGCTACATTACAGTCTGCTACATTACAGTCTGCTACATTACAGTCTGCTACATTACAGTCTGCTACATTACAGTCTGCTACATTACAGTATGTTACATTACAGTCTGCTAAATTACAGTCTGCTAAATTACAGTCTGTTACATTACAGCCTGTTACATTACAGTCTGTTACATTACAGTCTGTTACATTACAGTCTGCTACATTACAGTCTGCTACATTACAGTCTGTTACATTACAGTCTGTTACATTACAGTCTGTTACTTTACAGTCTGTTACGTTACAGTCTGCTACGTTACAGTCTGCTACATTACAGTCTGTTACATTACAGTCTGTTACATTACAGTCTGTTACATTACAGTCTGTTACATTACAGTCGCTTACATTACAGCCTGTTACATTACAGTCTGCTACATTACAGTATGTTACTTTATAGTATGTTACTTTACAGTCTGTTACATTACAGTCTGTTACATTACAGTCTGTTACATTACAGTCTGTTACATTACAGTCTGCTACATTACAGTCTGCTACATTACAGTCTGCTACATTACAGTCTGTTACATTACAGTATGTTACATTACAGTCTGTTACATTACAGTCTGCTACATTACAGTCTGCTACATTACAGTCTGTTACATCACAGTCTGCTACATTACAGTCTGCTACATTACAGTCTGCTACATTACAGTCTGCTACATTACAGTCTGCTACATTACAGTCTGCTACATTACAGTCTGCTACATTACAGTCTGTTACATTACAGTCTGTTACATTACAGTCTTTTAAATTACAGTCTGTTACATTACAGTCTGTTACATTACAGTCTGTTACATTACAGTCTGTTACATTACAGTCTGTTACATTACAGTCTGCTACATTACAGTCTGTTACATTACAGTCTGTTACATTACAGTCTGCTACATTACAGTCTGTTACTTTACAGTCTGTTACGTTACAGTCTGCTACGTTACAGTCTGTTACGTTACAGTCTGCTACGTTACAGTCTGCTACATTACAGTCTGCAACATTACAGCCTGCTACATTACAGCCTGTTACATTACAGTCTGTTACATTACAGTCTGCTACATTACAGTCTGTTACATTACAGTCTGCTACATTACAGTCTTCTACATTACAGTCTGCTACATTACAGTATGTTACATTACAGTCTGTTACATTACAGTCGGTTACATTACAGTCGGTTACATTACAACCTGTTACATTACAGTATGTTACATTACAGTTTGCTACATTACAGTCTGTTACATTACAGTCTGTTACATTACAGTCTGCTACATTACAGTCTGCTACATTACAGTCTGCTACATTACAGTCTGTTACATAACAGTCTGTTACATTACAGTCTGTTACATTACAGTCTGTTACATTACAGGCTGCTACATTACAGTCTGTTACATTACAGTCTGTTACATTACAGTCTGTTACATTACAGTCTGTTACATAACAGTCTGTTACATTACAATCTGCTACATTACAGTCTGCTACATTACAGTCTGTTACATTACAGTCTGCTACATTACAGTCTGCTACATTACAGTCTGTTACATTACAGTCTGTTACATTACAGTCTGTTACATTACAGTCTGTTACATTACAGTCTGCTACATTACAGTCTGCTACATTACAGTCTGCTACATTACAGTCTGTTACATTACAGTCTGTTACATTACAGTCTGTTACATTACAGTCTGTTACATTACAGGCTGCTACATTACAGTCTGTTACATTACAGTCTGTTACATTACAGTCTGTTACATAACAGTCTGTTACATTACAATCTGCTACATTACAGTCTGTTACATTACAGTCTGCTACATTACAGTCTGTTACATTACAGTCTGCTACATTACAGTCTGCTACATTACAGTCTGCTACATTACAGTCTGTTACATTACAGTCTGTTACATTACAGTCTGTTACATTACAGTCTGTTACATTACAGCCTGTTACATTACAGTCTGCTACATTACAGTCTGTTGCATTACAGTCTGTTGCATTACAGTCTGTTGCATTACAGTCTGTTACATTACAGTCTGTTACATTACAGTCTGTTACATTACAGTCTGTTACATTACAGTCTGTTACATTACAGTCTGTTACATTACAGTCTGTTACATTACAGTCGGTTACATTACAGTCTGTTACATTTCAGTCTGCTACATTACAGTCTGTTACATTACAGTCTGTTACATTACAGTCTGTTACATTACAGTCTGTTACATTACAGTCTGTTACATTACAGTCTGCTACATTACAGTCTGTTACATTACAGTCTGTTACATTACAGTCTGTTACATTACAGTCTGTTACATTACAGTCTGTTACATTACAGTCTGTTACATTACAGTCTGTTATATTACAGTTCATTGATTGTAGCTCTGTATATTGTACGAGCCATGACGTACCAGTAAAAAATTGGGATACTTTACAATTTATTAATAACAAAGTAGGGGCTCAAATTTAGGAAAAAGCGTTCATTAGACCTACTCTCAATGTCTGAGTTCATTAGACCTACTCTAAATGTCTGAGTTCATTAGACCTACTCTAAATGTCTGAGTTCATTAGACCTACTCTAAATGTCTGAGTTCATTAGACCTACTCTAAATGTCTGAGTTCATTAGACCTACTCTAAATGTCTGAGTTCATTAGACCTACTCTCAATGTCTGAGTTCATTAGACCTACTCTAAATGTCTGAGTTCATTAGACCTACTCTAAATGTCTGAGTTCATTAGACCTACTCTAAATGTCTGAGTTCATTAGACCTACTCTAAATGTCTGAGTTCATTAGACCTACTCTAAATGTCTGAGTTCATTAGACCTACTCTAAATGTCTGAGTTCATTAGACCTACTCTAAATGTCTGAGTTCATTAGACCTACTCTAAATGTCTGAGTTCATTAGACCTACTCTAAATGTCTGAGTTCATTAGACCTACTCTAAATGTCTGAGTTCATTAGACCTACTCTAAATGTCTGAGTTCATTAGACCTACTCTCAATGTCTGAGTTCATTAGACCTACTCTAAATGTCTGAGTTCATTAGACCTACTCTAAATGTCTGAGTTCATTAGACCTACTCTAAATGTCTGAGTTCATTAGACCTACTCTAAATGTCTGAGTTCATTAGACCTACTCTAAATGTCTGAGTTCATTAGACCTACTCTAAATGTCTGAGTTCATTAGACCTACTCTAAATGTCTGAGTTCATTAGACCTACTCTAAATGTCTGAGTTCATTAGACCTACTCTAAATGTCTGAGTTCATTAGACCTACTCTCAATGTCTGAGTTCATTAGACCTACTCTAAATGTCTGAGTTCATTAGACCTACTCTAAATGTCTGAGTTCATTAGACCTACTCTAAATGTCTGAGTTCATTAGACCTACTCTAAATGTCTGAGTTCATTAGACCTACTCTAAATGTCTGAGTTCATTAGACCTACTCTAAATGTCTGAGTTCATTAGACCTACTCTAAATGTCTGAGTTCATTAGACCTACTCTAAATGTCTGAGTTCATTAGACCTACTCTAAATGTCTGAGTTCATTAGACCTACTCTAAATGTCTGAGTTCATTAGACCTACTCTAAATGTCTGAGTTCATTAGACCTACTCTAAATGTCTGAGTTCATTAGACCTACTCTCAATGTCTGAGTTCATTAGACCTACTCTAAATGTCTGAGTTCATTAGACCTACTCTAAATGTCTGAGTTCATTAGACCTACTCTAAATGTCTGAGTTCATTAGACCTACTCTAAATGTCTGAGTTCATTAGACCTACTCTAAATGTCTGAGTTCATTAGACCTACTCTAAATGTCTGAGTTCATTAGACCTACTCTAAATGTCTGAGTTCATTAGACCTACTCTAAATGTCTGAGTTCATTAGACCTACTCTAAATGTCTGAGTTCATTAGACCTACTCTCAATGTCTGAGTTCATTAGACCTACTCTAAATGTCTGAGTTCATTAGACCTACTCTAAATGTCTGAGTTCATTAGACCTACTCTAAATGTCTGAGTTCATTAGACCTACTCTAAATGTCTGAGTTCATTAGACCTACTCTAAATGTCTGAGTTCATTAGACCTACTCCAAAAGTCTGAGTTGATGAGGAGATAGTATATTGACGTCCAATAATTGTGGCGAACATTTTTGTATGTCTGTTTTCTGATTTTACAAATAAACATTACCGTTTATCGATTTTCATTGGTTGAAAAGCGATGTAATCGAATAAAATATCAGTATATCGAATACAATATCAGTATATCGAATACAATATCAGTATATCGAATACAATATCAGTATATCGAATACAATATCAGTATATTGAATAAACAAAATAAAAACAAATGTGTCAAACATGTAAACACAAACAGAAAACCGTTGAAAGCCTGCAAACACCAAAAAGACAGGTAATCATATATTTTAGGTTTTTATCTAAATTTATGTTGTAATATTTTATTTTATAAGAATTTAAAAAACGTGGCATTTCGGCTGAGTGTGAGATAACTAGGCGCAGCATGGGACTTTTGCTAGTATTAAATGAAATATTCCACAAATGTCACACAAGTCGGTCAATCTGTACACCGGGCTTAAACACAATTTTGGAACACGAATCTCGCTGACAGGGCGTAGGTGGAGATAACCGAGTTGGAGATAAAATAGATTTACTTGCAGGAGTAGCGGGACATTATCCTCGAGGTGGTTTCTATATTATGTATAGGGAAACAAAGTGTAATACTGTCTTATAATAACTTCATTTAAAGAAATAATCTTCATCATCAGTGGGGCTACAGCCTATGTAGGGCCCTGGCCTGCTCCACCACATCATCATCAGTGGGGCTACAGCCCATGTAGGGCCCTGGCCTGCTCCACCACCACATCATCAGTGGGGCTACAGTCCATGTAGGGCCCTGGTCTGCTCCACCACATCATCATCATCAGTGGGGCTACAGCCCATGTAGGGCCCTGGCCTGCTCCACCGCATCATCATCATCAGTGGGGCTACATCCCATGTAGAGCCCTGCCTGCTCCACCACATCATCATCAATAGTGGCTATACAGCCTATGTAGGGCCCTGGCCTGCTCCACCACATCGTCATCATCAGTGGGGCTACATCCCATGTAGGGCCCTGGCCTGCTCCACCACATCATCATCATCAGTGGCGCTACATCCCATGTAGGGCCCTGGCCTGCTCCACCACATCATCATCATCAGTGGCGCTACATCCCATGTAGGGCCCTGCCTGCTCCACCACATCATCATCATCAGTGGCGCTACATCCCATGTAGGGCCCTGCCTGCTCCACCACATCATCATCATCAGTGGGGCTACAGCCTATGTAGGGCCCTGGCCTGATCCACCACATCATCATCATCAGTGGGGCTACAGCCCATGTAGGGCCCTGCCTGCTCCACCACATCATCATCATCAGTGGGGCTACAGCCCATGTAGGGCCCTGGCCTGATCCATCACATCATCATCATCAGTGGGGCTACAGCCTATGTAGGGCCCTGGCCTGCTCCACCACATCATCATCATCAGTGGCGCTACAGCCTATGTAGGGCCCTGGCCTGCTCCACCACATCATCATCAGTGGGGCTACAGCCTATGTAGGGCCCTGGCCTGCTCCACCACATCATCATCAGTGGCGCTACAGCCTATGTAGGGCCCTGGCCTGCTCCACATCATCATCGTCAGTGGGGCTACAGCCCATGTAGGGCCCTGGCCTGCTCCACCACATCATCATCAGTGGGGCTACAGCTCATGTAGGGCCCTGGCCTGCTCCATCACATCATCATCAGTGGGGCTACAGCCTATGTAGGGCCCTGGCCTGCTCCACCACATCATCATCATCAGTGGGGCTACAGCCCATGTAGGGCCCTGGCCTGCTCCACCACCACATCATCAGTGGGGCTGCAGCCTATGTAGGGCACTGGCCTGCTCCACCACATCCTTCCATTCGGATCGATCCATGGCTTTCCGCCTCCATGCGCGAACCCCAAGCTGATGTATATCCATTTCCACACAATTTTTAAGAAAACAAGATATAAATTAAATTTTCATAACGTTTGGGTAACTTAAATTTAAAAAAAAATAATTAAAGTGCTGAGAAAAGGGCGATATCAATTTTTAATTCAATTGGTAAGTAATCCGACAACTGCAATCACTTTTCTGTTAAACGCATCAAGTGCGCACGCATGATGCGCAGCGAGAGGGGAGGGGGTGAGCAGTGGGGACATATGTCCACGGGGGCCAAGGTAAAAGTTGCGCAAAAATGAGCGTTGTAGCTTTACCTTATAATAAGTGAAGAATGGTAATAAATCGGTCACAGGACTGCTGCAATGGTTTGAGCAGACATGTCATTTGATACATCTACCATGCTTAGTGGTAACATTGAATGTTAGTGACTGCAGGCAAAGAAAGGTATAGATTCCGCGTACAGCTGGTTCCGTCTGCACGTATATTGCATTGATTTATTTTTTTTAAAATATGGGCATACGGGACGAAGAAGTTGTTGTATTACAAAACAAAAATGGCTTCAACTATGATTAGGTAATTTTTGTAGTACTAGTTCTTAAATAAAACTTTTCATAACGGATGGCTGATATCGTGGTTTAATTATAACATGGACAGGGCGGTGCTTCTGTTCCGTGATCGGGTGGGCCGTATTTATTAGCTCACCTTAACGGCGGCTAACTAACATGATTTCCCGACCCCTGCCCTGGAGGATTGAGGTGGGTAGAAAAATTAGGTGACATCGGAAGATGCCTGGGGAAATGCCTTGAGAGTTTTTTTAACAGAAGAAAACTAAGTTATTTGTATTATGAAGAGCTTAGTTGATCAATTTCCACAGGATACGTCAACTTGTTTGTTACGAGTAAATAACATGAAAAACGTGTAGATCTATTGCTGATGGACTTGGAAATTCTTATATCCAATAAATATATCGATGAAATGCGTCCAAACTTCACATATTTTGGTGATTTTTACGACACGAACATAAATGGCCTCTGAAATTTAAGTTTGATAAATGCTGCCGGAGACGCCTTTGAATGTTTTTAATTTCATTTTTTTTTAATGTGGAAGACATGTTGAAGAATATGTGGGCGTAGGGGACAATTTAGTTAATTTTCCCCGGGCGCAATATACCCTAGCTACGCCTCTGACGCACCCCAACCCACTCCCGCGGGGGGGGGCGCCGATGTAATGTTGTGTGTTTAAATGATCATCTCAACGACGACATTTTAAATGTTCTTGGAGTGAGACATTAGACAAGTGAATGTAGTGACAATGGCAGGTGACAAATTCTAGTGTACCTGATTTGTTGAGAGTAGATAGCACACAGATCAAATTCGTTGCACCACATACGATGCAGGTGCACGCGTTATTGAGAGGGAATAAAAGCAAGGGGCCCTTAAATATAGAAAAAAGAAAATTAAAATCAATTATTTTTATTTTACCGATATTTTGTTATCGCAACGTGTTGACAAGTTTTCTGAAATATAGATTTTTTTTTCTTCCAGAAACGGCTTTGAAATCAAGAGCGAGTGCCTAAATGCTAAACAAATTAGGAATAATAAGTCTTCTAAGTGTTAACCGATTTCAGGAACCCAGAATTAGTATTTTTAAAAAAGCAAAAGCTTATTTCCCGCCTTCTTTGTATCGTGTCTTGTAATAAATTTTGAGTAGCCTTCATTGACAGTTTCGGTAAACCTCTCTGTTTTATTGTTCTTTTTTAAATATTCAAAAAGTTTAAAATTTAAAATAACTATCCATCCTGACGATCCAATGTATATTGTACTTCTTCGAACTATACATTTGGCATATCAAGTGACTACATCAATTGTAACTAAACCTTATGGTGCATTAAAAAGGGGGGGGATGTTTTAGGGGCCCCCAAATTTAGTATATTTTATAATAAAGGTGGACAAAAGTTTGCATGAACTCCTGAAAATATCATAAATTAAATACATTAATAAAATATTATCTATTAATGTGATCTCTATTCGAAGCCTATTTTATAAAAACCTGATTTTAAAGGCTGAATAAGAAAAAATATAAAAAAAACTATTGTTTATATTTTTTTTAATTTACCTATTTCGTCAACTTTGTGTGGTCTTGTTTTTTGTGGGTAATAATTTTTTATATTTTTTATGTCTTTTTTTTTAATTGTCTTTTTACACTAAATTTTAGGATTAACGGCAAACAGTTATTTCTTCGTATTTGTTTTTTTTCCCATGAATAATCTTTATGGCTGGGAAGGCCGATCCCGTAGTACAGACAAAGTATGAGAACTATTTAGTTACGAGTTACAGTCTTATATTAGCTGCTAGCAATAATTTTATTTAAAGGACTCTGGCTTGATAGGGCCCCAGTTTGAAATGCAGCCAGGGGCCCCGTGCAGCCTTAATCCGCCCCTGACTTAACTGTAGCGAAGTAGCGAGAGATTAATGTATTTGATAGAAAAAGTTGGCGTATTTTGATACATTCTTGAGCGTATGCGCATGAAGCCTACTTTCTGTTAAGGGACGTCTTCTTCAACGCAGACATCTCCGCCTCTGTATTCCAATGTTGGGACGCATGGCACAGTTCCACTGCACAGTTCCACGTCACAGTTCCACAGCACACCACAGCACAGTTCCACTACACTGTTCCACGTCACAGTTCCACAGCACACCACAGCACAGTTCCACTGCACAGTTCCACTGCACAGTTCCACTGCACAGTTCCACAGCACACCACAGCACAGTTCCACTACACTGTTCCACTGCACAGTTCCACGTCACAGTTCCACAGCACACCACAGCACAGTTCCACTACACAGTTCCACTGCACAGTTCCACTACACAGTTCCACTGCACAGTTCCACTACACAGTTCCACTGCACAGTTCCACTACACAGTTCCACTGCACAGTTCCACAGCACACAACGGCACAGTTCAACGTCACAATTCTACATCTCAGTTCCACTACACAGTTCCACGGCACAGTTCCACGTCACAGCTCCACTGCACAGTTCCACTACACAGTTCCACTACACAGTTCCACTGCACAGTTCCACTGCACAGTTCCACAGCACACAACGGCACAGTTCAACGTCACAATTCTACATCTCAGTTCCACTACACAGTTCCACTACACAGTTCCACTGCACAGTTCCACAGCACACAACGGCACAGTTCAACGTCACAATTCTACATCTCAGTTCCACTACACAGTTCCACTACACAGTTCCACTGTACAGTTCCACTGCACAGTTCCACAGCACACAACGGCACAGTTCAACGTCACAATTCTACATCTCAGTTCCACTACACAGTTCCACGGCACAGTTCCACGTCACAGTTCCACAGCACACCACAGCACAGTTCCACTACACAGTTCCACTGCACAGTTCCACGTCACAGTTCCACAGCACACCACAGCACAGTTCCACTACACAGTTCCACTGCACAGTTCCACTACACAGTTCCACTGCACAGTTCCACAGCACAATACGGCACAGTTCAACGTCACAATTCTACATCTCAGTTCCACTACACAGTTCCACGGCACAGTTCCACGTCACAGTTCCACAGCACACCACAGCACAGTTCCACTACACAGTTCCACTGCACAGTTCCACGTCACAGTTCCACAGCACACCACAGCACAGTTCCACTACACAGTTCCACTGCACAGTTCCACTACACAGTTCCACTGCACAGTTCCACAGCACACAACGGCACAGTTCAACGTCACAATTCTACATCTCAGTTCCACTACACAGTTCCACGGCACAGTTCCACGGCACAGTTCCACGTCACAGTTCCACGTCACAGTTCCACGTCACAGTTCCACGTCACAGTTCCACGTCACAGTTCCATGTCACAGTTCCACGTCACAGTTCGACGTCACAGTTCCACGTCACAGTTCCACGTCCCATCACTCGTCCCCCACCCACCCCGTCGTTGATGAAAATACGAAATTTACACCTCCTTCAACGTCTTATTCCGCCCCACCCCCTCTCAACACCACCCCCTCCTGGAAAACCACCCTCTCAACACCACCCCACTCCTGGCAAACCCCCCTCTCAACACCACCCCACTCCTGGCAAACCCCCCTCTCAACACCACCCCACTACTGGCAAACCCCCCTCTCAACACCACCCTCTCCTGGCAAACCCCCCTCTCAACACCACCCCCCTCCTGGCAAACCCCCCTCTCAACACCACCCCCCTCCTGGCAAACCACCCTCTCAACACCACCCTACTCCTGGCAAACCACCCTCTCAACACCACCCCCTCCTGGCAAACCCCCTCTCAACACCACCCTACTCCTGGCAAACCCCCCTCTCAACACCACCCCACTACTGGCAAACCCCCCTCTCAACACCACCCTCTCCTGGCAAACCCCCCTCTCAACACCACCCCCCTCCTGGCAAACCCCCCTCTCAACACCACCCTACTCCTGGCAAACCACCCTCTCAACACCACCCCCTCCTGGCAAACCCCCTCTCAACACCACCCTACTCCTGGCAAACCCCCCTCTCAACACCACCCCACTACTGGCAAACCCCCCTCTCAACACCACCCTCTCCTGGCAAACCCCCCTCTCAACACCACCCCCCTCCTGGCAAACCCCCCTCTCAACACCACCCCCCTCCTGGCAAACCACCCTCTCAACACCACCCTACTCCTGGCAAACCCCCCTCTCAACACCACCCCCCTCCTGGCAAACCACCGCTACAGCCACCAGTCACCTTGTTCCACGTGAAATATTTTAGCAATGCAACCCCATAAGCTCTGGTTATTGTTTGTTTACTGTCCTCCCACACACCACCCCCCCTCCTCCCGTTCCAAATATCATTAGTCTTGTTACCTTAATGAAGATGGAAAGATGCTGGCAACGTGATGGCACCACGTCAAGGTTTGGTGCTGGGGTCAGGTTAATGATACCGGGGGAACATGGGTAGGATTCCTGCTACTGGAGGAACATGGGTCAGGTTAATGATACCGGGGGAACATGGGTAGGATTCCTGTTACTGGAGGAACATGGGTCAGGTTAATGATACCGGGGGAACATGGGTAGGATTCCTGACACTGGAGGAACATGGGTCAGGTTAATGATATCGGGGTAGCAGGGATCGGATACATGTTACTGGAGAAAGTCAGATTACTGGTGTCAGATTAATGATACCAGAGGAACGGGGATCTTGTGAATGTAAGTGTACGATGTAAAGTGGTAAGTTTCAGACCAGGGATCTTGTGAATGTAAGTGGAAGATGTAAAGTGGTAAGTTTCAGACCAGGGATCTTGTGAATGTAAGTGGACGATGTAAAGTGGTAAGTTTCAGACCAGGGATCTTGTGAATGTAAGTGTACGATGTAAAGTGGTAAGTTTCAGACCAGGGATCGGGTGAATGTAAGTGGACGATGTAAAGTGGTAAGTTTCAGACCAGGGATCTTGTGAATGTAAGTGGACGATGTAAAGTGGTAAGTTTCAGACCAGGGATCGGGTAAATGTAAGTGGACGATGTAAAGTGGTAAGTTTCAGACCAGGGATCGGGTGAACGTTAATGTAGGAAGTCATAGTTTGGAGTACGCGTCTGATGAATGTAAATTGCAGGTGTCAAGGTTCAGACCCGGGATCGGTCTATTGCTACTTAGGTGCGAATTCCAGGCTAGGAGCAGGAGTCTGATCAACGTTAGGACAAGAAAAGTCTTATCCCCCATTCAAACTTAGAATTTTTAAAAAAATTTTTTATTTTTTAAAGACGGAAGATGACAGGGTAGTGAAGTGTTGTATCACGAGCAGGGGAGAGAAACAACAAATAGTCTGTCTACCGACTTGTATCACGAGCAGGGGAGAGAATCAACAAGGAGTCTGTCTACCGACTTGTATCACGAGCAGGGGAGAGAATCAACAAGGAGTCTGTCTACCGGCTTGTATCACGAGCAGGGGAGAGAAACAAAACAAGGAGTCTGTCTACTGACTTGTATCACGAGCAGGGGAGAGAAACAACAAGGAGTCTGTCTACCGACTTGTCTCTCACGAGCAGGGGAGAGAAACAACAAGGAGTCTGTCTACCGACTTGTCTCTCACGAGCAGGGGAGAGAAACAACAAGGAGTCTGTCTACCGACTTGTCTCTCACGAGCAGGGGAGAGAATCAACAAGGAGTCTGTCTACCGACTTGTATCACGAGCAGGGGAGAGAAACAACAAGAAGTCTGTCTACCGAGAGCTTGCGTGGTTTGCTACTCCTTAGCCATGAAGTAACCACGCAGGTGCAATAGAGATGTGCTTACCTTACAGTGAGTTATGAGCTGTATGTGCCTTGAAATTTCATGTGGATACGATGGTGCTGCATTACGACAAGCAATGGGGGAGGGGGCTAGTGGGCCTTGGGGGTGTGGGGGACAGCTCTCAAAAGTTGTGTTGTAGGAATCTAATAACTCCGCTAATTGTTGTTAAATATGTCTTGGTCTCTATTTTTCTGCTAAAAAATCTTTGTTGCGCTTTTTTTTAAATAGGTTCTTTCTGTTTCTAACCCTTTCAAAGAATTATGTTAGAGGGAAGATGATGAACATTATTTTACGGGGTAGATAAAGATAATTTGAAATTACAAGTCCGATAACGATTAGACCTTACAGGGATGACCATTGTAAATCTAAGGGCAGATGAAGATTTGAAGTTACATGGGAAATAAAGATAAGACGTTACAGGGCTGATATCAGTCACAACAAAAAGAAATTTCCTCCAGGGAAAAAGAGCTTTTAAGCAATAAAACATATTTACATTGAATTAATACTGTCTCGGTTAAAAATCTCTCATTATCTCATTGCAATGTTTAAATACCGATGATAATTAGTTCAGTGGAAAGCCATGTGCATGGCCACTTGGGGATTATACTTGTGAACAATAAAGATGAACTTTTTTTTTACACCCATAAACATATTTTGTAAACATAACCATTCCAAGAATTCTCAGTACACTAAAACCACTAAGACCACTAAGACCACTAAGACTACTAAGACCACTAAGACCACTAAGACTACTAAGACCACTAAGACCACTAAGATCACTAAGACCACTAAGACCACTAAGACCACTTAGACCACTAAGATCACTAAGACCACTAAGATCACTAAGACCACTTAGACCACTAAGATCACTAAGACCACTAAGACCACTAAGACCACTAAGACCACTAAGACCACTAAGATCACTAAGACCACTAAGACTACTAAGACCACTAAGATCACTAAGACCACTAAGACCATTAGATCACTAAGATCACTAAGACCACTAAGACCACTAAACCACTAAGACCACTAAGATCACTAAGACCACCAAGACCACTAAGACCACTAAGATCACTAAGACCACTAAGACCATTAGATCACTAAGATCACTAAGACCACTAAGACCACTAAACCACTAAGACCACTAAGATCACTTAGACCACTAAGACTACTAAGACCACTAAGATCACTAAGACTACTAAGATCACTAAGACCACTAAGACTACTAAGATCACTAAGACCACTAAGACCACTAAGACTACTAAGATCACTAAGATCACCAAGACCACTAAGACCACTAAGACCACTAAGACTACTAAGATCACTAAGACCACTAAGACCACTAAGACTACTAAGATCACTAAGACCACTAAGACCACTAAGACTACTAAGATCACTAAGATCACCAAGACCACTAAGACCACTAAGACCACTAAGACTACTAAGATCACTAAGACCACTAAGACTACTAAGATCACTAAGATCACCAAGACCACTAAGACCACTAAGACCACTAAGACTACTAAGACCACTAAGACCACTAAGACTACTAAGATCACTAAGATCACCAAGACCACTAAGACCACTAAGACCACTAAGACTACTAAGATCACTAAGACCACTAAGACCACTAAGACTACTAAGATCACTAAGACCACTAAGACCACTAAGACTACTAAGATCACTAAGACCACTAAGACTACTAAGATCACTAAGACCACCAAGACCACTAAGACCACTAAGATCACTAAGACTACTAAGACCACCAAGACCACTAAACCAGTAAGACCACTAAGACCACTAAGATCACTAAGATCACTAAGACCACTAAGACTACTAAGACTACTAAGATCACTAAGACCACCAAGACCACTAAGACCACTAAGACTACTAAGATCACTAAGACTACTAAGATCACTAAGACTACTAAGATCACTAAGACCACCAAGACCACCAAGACCACTAAGACTACTAAGACTACTAAGACTACTAAGATCACTAAGACCACCAAGACCACTAAGACCACTAAGACTACTAAGATCACTAAGACTACTAAGATCACTAAGACCACCAAGACCACCAAGACCACTAAGACTACTAAGACTACTAAGACTACTAAGATCACTAAGACCACCAAGACCACTAAGACCACTAAGACTACTAAGATCACTAAGACTACTAAGATCACTAAGACCACCAAGACCACTAAGACCACTAAGACCACTAAGACCACTAAGACCACTAAGACTACTAAGACCACTAAGACTACTAAGACTACTAAGACTACTAAGATCACTAAGACCACCAAGACCACTAAGACCACTAAGACTACTAAGATCACTAAGACTACTAAGATCACTAAGACCACCAAGACCACTAAGACCACTAAGACTACTAAGATCACTAAGACTACTAAGATCACTAAGACCACCAAGACCACTAAACCACTAAGATCACTAAGACCACCAAGACCACTAAGACCACTAAGACCACTAAGACCACTAAGACCACTAAGACCACTAAGATCACTAAGACCACTAAACCAGTAAGACCACTAAGACCACTAAGACCACTAAGACCACTAAGACCACTAAGACCACTAAGACCACTAAGATCACTAAGACCACTAAACCAGTAAGACCACTAAGACCACTAAGACCACTAAGACCACTAAGACCACTAAGACCACTAAGACCACTAAGATCACTAAGATCACTAAGACTACTAAGACCACTAAGACCACTAAGACCACTAAGACCACTAAGACCACTAAGATCACTAAGACTACTAAGATCACTAAGACTACTAAGATCACTAAGACTACTAAGATCACTAAGACTACTAAGATCACTAAGACTACTAAGATCACTAAGACTACTAAGATCACTAAGACTACTAAGATCACTAAGACTACTAAGATCACCAAGACCACTAAACCACTAAGATCACTAAGACCACCAAGACCACTAAGACCACTAAACCAGTAAGACCACTAAGACCACTAAGACCACTAAGACCACTAAGACCACTAAGACCACTAAGACCACTAAGATCACTAAGATCACTAAGACTACTAAGACCACTAAGACCACTAAGACCACTAAGACCACTAAGACCACTAAGATCACTAAGACTACTAAGACCACTAAGACCACTAAGACCACTAAGACCACTAAGACCACTAAGATCACTAAGACTACTAAGATCACTAAGACCACCAAGACCACTAAACCACTAAGATCACTAAGACCACCAAGACCACTAAGACCACTAAGACCACTAAGATCACTAAGACTACTAAGACCACTAAGACTACTAAGATCACTAAGACCACTAAGACCACTAAGACTACTAAGATCACTAAGACCACTAAGACCACTAAGACCACCAAGACCACTAAACCACTAAGATCACTAAGACCACTAAGATCACTAAGACCACTAAGATCACTAAGACCACTAAGATCACTAAGACCACTAAGATCACTAAGACCACTAAGATCACTAAGACCACTAAGATCACTAAGACCACTAAGATCACTAAGACCACCAAGACCACTAAACCACTAAGATCACTAAGACCACCAAGACCACTAAGACCACTAAGACCACTAAGACTACTAAGATCACTAAGATCACTAAGACCACTAAGACTACTAAGATCACTAAGACTACTAAGATCACTAAGACCACCAAGACCACTAAACCACTAAGATCACTAAGACCACCAAGACCACCAAGACCACTAAACCACTAAGACCACTAAGACCACTAAGATCACTAAGACCACTAAGATCACTAAGACCACTAAACCACTAAGACCACTAAGATCACTAAGACCACTAAACCACTAAGACTACTAAGATCACTAAGACCACCAAGACCACTAAGACCACTAAGACCACTAAGACTACTAAGATCACTAAGACTACCAAGATCACTAAGACCACCAAGACCACTAAACCACTAAGACCACTAAGATCACTAAGACTACTAAGATCACTAAGACCACCAAGACCACTAAGACCACTAAGACCACTAAGACTACTAAGATCACTAAGACCACTAAGACTACTAAGATCACTAAGACTACTAAGATCACTAAGACCACCAAGACCACTAAACCACTAAGACCACTAAGATCACTAAGACTACTAAGATCACTAAGACCACCAAGACCACTAAACCACTAAGACCACTAAGACCACTAAGACCACTAAGATCACCAAGACCACTAAGACCACTAAGATCACTAAGACCACTAAGACCACTAAGATCACTAAGACCACTAAGACCACTAAACCACTAAGACCACTAAGATCACTAAAACCACTAAGACCACTAAGACCACTAAGACCACTAAACCACTAAGACCACTAAACCACTAAGACCACTAAGATCACTAAGACCACTAAGATCACTAAGACCACTAAGACTACTAAGACCACTAAGACCACTAAGACCACTTAGACCACTAAGACTACTAAGATCACTAAGACCACTAAGACTACTAAGACCACTAAGACCACTAAGACCACTTAGACCACTAAGACCACTAAGACTACTAAGACCACCTAAGACCACCTAAGACCACTAAGATCACTAAGACCACCAAGACCACTAAGACCACTAAGACCACTAAGATCACTAAGATCACTAAAACCACTAAGACCACTAAGACCACTAAGACTACTAAGATCACTAAACCACTAAGACTACTAAGATCACTAAACCACTAAGACCACTAAGACCACTAAGATCACTAAGACCACTAAGATCACTAAGACCACTAAGATCACTAAGACCACTAAACCACTAAGACCACTAAGATCACTAAGACTACTAAGATCACTAAACCACTAAGACTACTAAGATCACTAAGACCACTAAGATCACTAAGACCACTAAACCACTAAGACCACTAAGATCACTAAACCACTAAGACCACTGAGACCACTTAGACCACTAAGACCACTAAGACCACTAAGACCACTAAGACCACTAAGACCACTAAGACCACCTAAGACCACTAAGACCACTAAGACCACCAAGACTACTAAGACCACTAAGACCACTAAGACCACTAAGACTACTAAGACTACTAAGACTACTAAGACCACCAAGACCACCAAGACCACTAAGACCACTAAGACCACTAAGACTACTAAGACCACTAAGACCACTAAGACCACTAAGACTACTAAGACTACTAAGACCACTAAGACCACTAAGACCACTAAGACCACTAAGACCACTAAGACCACTAAGACCACTAAGACTACTAAGACCACTAAGACCACTAAGACCACTAAGACCACTAAACCACTAAGACCACTAAGACCACTAAGACCACTAAAACCACTAAGACCACTAAGACCACTAAACCACTAAGACCACTAAGATCACTAAAACCACTAAGACCACTAAACCACTAAGACCACTGAGACCACTTAGACCACTAAGACCACTAAGACCACTAAGATCACTAAGACCACTAAGATCACTAAGACCACTAAGATCACTAAGACTACTAACACCACTAAGATCACTAAGACTACTAACACCACTAAGATCACTAAGACTACTAAGACCACCTAAGACCACCTAAGACCACTAAGACTACTAAACCACTAAGACCACTAAGACTACTAACACCACTAAGATCACTAAGACCACTAAGACTACTAAACCACTAAGACCACTAAGACTACTAACACCACTAAGACCACTAAGACTACTAAGACCACCTAAGACCACTAAGACCACTAAGACCACTAAACCACTAAGACCACTAAGATCACTAAAACCACTAAGACCACCTAAGACCACTAAGACCACCTAAGACCACTAAGACCACCTAAGACCACTAAACCACTAAGACCACTAAGACTACTAAGACTACTAAGACTACTAAGACTACTAAGACCACTAAGACCACTAAACCACTAAGACTACTAAGACCACTAAGACTACTAAGACTACTAAGACCACTAAGACCACTAAGACCACTAAGATCACTAAGACCACTAAGACCACTAAGACCACTAAGATCACTAAGACCACTAAGACCACTAAGATCACTAAGACTACTAAGACCACTAAGACTACTAAGACTACTAAGACCACTAAGACCACTAAGACCACCTAAGACCACTAAGACCACTAAGACCACTAAACCACTAAGACCACTAAGATCACTAAAACCACTAAGACCACCTAAGACCACTAAGATCACTAAAACCACTAAGACCACCTAAGACCACTAAGATCACTAAGACTACTAAGACCACTAAGACTACTAAGACTACTAAGACCACTAAGACCACTAAGACCACATAATACCACTAAGACCACTAAGACCACTAAACCACTAAGACCACTAAGACCACTAAGACCACTAAACCACTAAGACTACTAAGACCACTAAGACTACTAAGACTACTAAGACCACTAAGACCACTAAGACCACTAAGATCACTAAGACCACTAAGACCACTAAGACCACTAAGATCACTAAGACCACTAAGACCACTAAGATCACTAAGACTACTAAGACCACTAAGACTACTAAGACTACTAAGACCACTAAGACCACTAAGACCACCTAAGACCACTAAGACCACTAAGACCACTAAGACCACTAAACCACTAAGACCACTAAGATCACTAAAACCACTAAGACCACTAAGACCACTAAGATCACTAAAACCACTAAGACCACCTAAGACCACCTAAGACCACTAAGATCACTAAAACCACTAAGACCACTAAGACCACTAAGACCACTAACACCACTAAGACCACTAAACCACTAAGACCACTAAGATCACTAAAACCACTAAGACCACCTAAGACCACTAAGATCACTAAAACCACTAAGACCACCTAAGACCACTAAGACCACTAAGACCACTAAACCACTAAGACCACTAAGATCACTAAAACCACTAAGACCACCTAAGACCACTAAGATCACTAAAACCACTAAGACCACCTAAGACCACTAAGATCACTAAGACTACTAAGACCACTAAGACTACTAAGATCACTAAGACCACTAAGACTACTAAGATCACTAAGACCACTAAGACCACTAAGATCACTAAGACTACTAAGACCACTAAGACTACTAAGATCACTAAGACCACTGAGACCACTAAGACCACTAAGACCACTAAGACCACTAAGACCACATAATACCACTAAGACCACTAAGACCACTAAACCACTAAGACCACTAAGATCACTAAAACCACTAAGACCACCTAAGACCACTAAGATCACTAAAACAACTAAGCCCACCTAAGACCACTAAGATCACTAAAACCACTAAGCCCACCTAAGACCACTAAGATCACTAAAACAACTAAGCCCACCTAAGACCACTAAGATCACTAAAACCACTAAGACCACCTAAGACCACTAAGATCACTAAAACCACTAAGACCACCTAAGACCACCTAAGACCACTAAGATCACTAAAACCACTAAGACCACTAAGACCACCTAAGACCACTAAGACCACCTAAGACCACCTAAGACCACTAAGACTACTAACACCACTAAGACCACTAAGACTACTAACACCACTAAGACCACTAAGACTACTAAGACCACCTAAGACCACTAAGACTACTAAGACCACTAAGACCACCTAAGACCACTAAAACCACTAAGACCACTAAGACCACCTAAGACCACCTAAGACCACTAAGACTACTAACACCACTAAGACCACTAAGACTACTAACACCACTAAGACCACTAAGACTACTAAGACCACCTAAGACCACTAAGACTACTAAGACCACTAAGACCACTAAGACTACTAAGACCACCTAAGACCACTAAACCACTAAGACCACTAAGACTACTAAGACCACTAAGACCACTAAGACCACTAAGACTACTAAGACCACCTAAGACCACTAAACCACTAAGACCACTAAGACTACTAAGACCACTAAGACCACTAAGACCACTAAGACTACTAAGACCACCTAAGACCACTAAACCACTAAGACCACTAAGACTACTAAGACCACTAAACCACTAAGACCACTAAGACTACTAAACCACTAAGACCACTAAGATCACTAAAACCACTAAGACCACCTAAGACCACTAAACCACTAAGACCACTAAGACCACTAAAACCACTAAGACCACCTAAGACCACTAAACCACTAAGACCACTAAGACCACTAAGACCACTAAGACCACTAAGACCACTAAGACTACTAAGACCACCTAAGACCACCTAAGACCACTAAGACCACTAAGACCACTAAGACTACTAAGACCACCTAAGACCACCTAAGACCACTAAGACCACCTAAGACCACCTAAGACCACTAAGACCACCAAGACCACCAAGACCACTAAAACCACTAAGATCACTTAGACCACTAAGACCACTAAGACCACTAAGATCACTAAGATCACTAAGATCACTAAGATCACTAAGATCACTAAGACTACTAAGATCACTAAGACCACTAAGACCACTAAGACTACTAAGATCACTAAGACCACTAAGACCACTAAGACTACTAAGACCACTAAAGACCACTAAGACCACTAAGACCACCTAAGACCACTAAGACCACTAAAACCACTAAGACCACTAAGACCACTAAGACCACCAAGACCACTAAGACCACTAAGACCACTACGACCACTAAGACCACCAAGACCACTAAGACCACCAAGACCACCAAGACCACTAAGACCACTAAGACCACTAAGACCACTAAGACCACTAAGACCACTAAGACTACTAAGACCACCAAGACCACCAAGACCACTAAGACTACTAAGACCACTAAGACTACTAAGACCACTAAGACCACCAAGACCACTAAGACCACTAAGACCACCTAAGACCACCTAAGACCACTAAGACCACTAAGATCACAGGTTTAACTTCTCAGCGTGCGGAATCTTGAAGACGGATTTGAGGAAGGAATTTTTTTCTTAATTTAATAATTATGGACGCGGTACAGAAATGTGTCAAAACAGCAACTTGTTTTATGAGGCTGTGTTTCAAAGGATTGCTCCCCCCCCCCTTCAACACGTTTCTCGGGTGAGGGAGTAAATATCGAGGTCGAATAGGGCACTGACGTCATTAGGGTCAAAGGTTATAACATTAATTTTGAATTTTTAAATAACAAACAGCCTTGGTTCTGTCCAAAAAAGTTGAGACGTTTATAGAATTATTATTATTTACATGTTTTATTAAATCCCTTATATTAACTTCACCGCCGTCTCTTGGGTTCGCGGTCGGTCGGTCGGGAGGGCGGAAAAAGAAAAGTAAAAAATGACCTACTTCCCGTGAAGCCATCGAGCTGAAATTTGGCACACGGACCCGTGTCACCTAACAATGCATCGTATCAAAATTTCAGATCGATCGAACGTACGGTAATTAAATTAATGCATTTTTAGTTTATCTATATAAACTATTTGTAGCGGTCACTATTGTTTACATTTTACGGGTCACTTGACTTCACGCCAGCCAGCGGTGAACACATCTCGTGTTTTAACCAGGTGTACTGCCGTGCTTTTGTTTACATTTTACGTGTCACGCTGAGCTCGGTCCAGCGATCGGTGACAAGACCTTTCCCCTCTCCCACCACCCCCACCCCCCGGGTTAAAAGCAAAGGGGAGTTAAGACAGTTTCAGTCTGTAAATATTTGTCGCGTTTGAACATAATCAATACTTTTAGTTATCTCTCATATATAAGGGATTTATAGTCAAAAACTTTGTTTTTACGGGTTTGTTTTATTTTTATATTTTAACTAGCGTATCACCCGTCAAAAATGACGGAAGTTTTCAAAATAAATACACATCAGATTAAAAAATAACGTAATACAGAACTTTCATTTATTTTATTTATTTTTATTTAATTCATTTATTATCACATTGAACAATTTTATGCGGAACGTTCGAAAATAGTTATATTTGGTGCAGTAATTTTTGGTGCGCACTA
Source organism: Ampullaceana balthica (assembly GCA_944989445.1). Classification (NCBI taxonomy): domain Eukaryota; kingdom Metazoa; phylum Mollusca; class Gastropoda; family Lymnaeidae; genus Ampullaceana; species Ampullaceana balthica. The sequence goes on from CALYLW010000847.1 coordinate 242,296, forward strand.
TTGAACAAATCAGCATTAAACCCAAGAATTCCATTACGGGAATTATGTAAGTTGATGGTTCCTAACAGATATTATTTGTAATGCACTCAAAACCCCCTTTTAAAAATCTTTTCTTTTTTTAACCGATTAAATAAAACGCTCCATACAGAGTTAATGACGTCACCAACAACCTCATTATTTGACGCCACCCTCTGTGTTCATCTGTTGGTTGGTCTTGTCTTCCGGACCACTCTTCTCGGGGACTTAAATACCTGGATTGCCAGCTACAGATATTAAAGAAAGTCTAAACATGTGGTGCAAGAATTTTTATGCCGAGGTTTCAAACGTGTTGCAGTCACTTAGCCTTCCCCCGTTTTTTTTTCTTCTTCAAGCTGATGACGTCATTTCTGAGCAGATAAGCGGCGGACCAAGCGTTTTACACATACCATAATGGCGTCCAGCGTACGTGGAAGGATGTCGAGATTCATAACAGATCCACATAACCCCAAAACCATGACGTATACAAGATTTTTTGTTTCTCCTTTTTTTTTCCTGTTGTTTGAACTTGTTTGCAACATTTCAAAATCCTCCAATATTTCGTTCACCCGGTATGCTGTCCTCTGACTCTCAAAGCAAAAATGTTTGTTTTATGATCAATGGTACCCTGGTGTAACAACATCACTACAAGTGTGGAGTCCACACACACATCCGCAACCTACCTCCGACAAAATTAAAAAAGCAACGTGAAAACTGGCGACCACTAAGGAAGGATAACCGCTAACCGCACGAGACGAGCGCGCGGTAGGATGAGTAAGCTCCCCCTTTCCGGCTGAGTGTCGTTCGGTGACGCCGCTTGGAGGATCCAGAACACACAATGCGATGGTCTCGCAAACACCGCGCGACACATTCGGTCCAAGTTTGACAATGAATCCCTTGTGCCGACCGCGATATCAATCTCACTGGCGAATTTCCACGGCTTTTCGGGGCAGAGAAACCAATCAACAAACCCTCGGTGAGGTCAAAATATGCACACACACACGCGCGCGTGCGCGCACGCACATAAATAAAACTAAAAACAATAAGCGAGGCGGGGTAGCCGTCGGAGCCAAGACGTGAATCCACAATTAAAAGTACAAGTTAAGACGGATGATGTATGTATGACCTGGGACTTGATGCCGCTGTTGCCCGGAGCCGATGCAACCTCGCAGGTGGGCCAGGTGAAGTCTGTTTGACTGACAGGACAACAACGGCGGTGAAAGGGGGAGAAGGGGACGTGCTTGGGATCAGTGAGTTCCAGGCTGTCGGACGGGACGCCCCCAAACGAAATGTGTGGTAACATGTCGGAGCTTTAGCGGACTTTTCCTTCAAAGAAATATTCAAGGACATTGAAAATTAGCATTGAAAAGATAATTGGCCTTAAACCTATCTGTCCATAAATTACAACGAATAATCCAGGAACAGCAGAGGCGTCACTTGGGGTGCAGGGGGGTCGGGGATCGCACAGGGTGAAATTAATCACAAGGGGCGATACCAACATGTAAAATTATGTATTTTCCATTTATGTAGCCCTGCAAACTCGGGGGAGATCTGTGGCGTAAGGCGTGAGGGGTTGACACCATAAACTACCGCACTGGGTGACGCCTGGTGACGTCTCTGAGGGACAGTAAACATTAATCCTCGATCACTCCGCCTCCTTCAATTTGTCTTCAAAACGTGTGGATGGTTGAAATTGGAAACCACTTTTTAGAAATATATGTTTAACTAGTGTACACCCGTCAAAAATGACGGAAGTTTTCAGCTGAAATCTATTTGTTTTATAAAAAATGCACTTTTTAGGGCGCCTATGGCACCGACCTTTTTCAAAAGCCCAACTAACTTGTCCTTGTTTGATAAATACGAAATATTAAACTTTCTGAAATGTACACAAAGTATTTTATAAAATAGGGGTTGCGTTGCAGGGCGCCTACGGCACCCCGTCTGTTTTTTTATTTTATAATTAACCATCATCAAATCCTCTTTTTACATTGATACCTTTTCCAACATTAAAATATGAGCGAAAACAATGACGCAATATTATATTTTTTACAGCGCATTTTTAATTTGCATACCTTTCGATGCATTGGTGCAGTAATTTGGTTTTCCCCTCTTTCTAAAATTAGTAGCGTCAGGACAGACTGACTTGCGTGACAATTGCAAATTATATAGTTTTATTGGATGAACGTCACTACTTCTTGGACACTTTGTACTCGGCGGCGCGACTCAACAGCGCTGCTTATACTTTGAGTGAAAGTTTCTGAAGTGTCCCTTTCGTGTCTATGGGGCTGGTCCTATGATTGGTGAAGGGCTATTGAGGTGGGTTTGATTAACTTTGGGATAAGAAAGTCTTTATAAAAATATTTTGTTGTATATACAATAATGATGGCGAAACACAGGCTGGTGACGTGTATAAATTTGATTCAAGGTATTCGCTGTATAATTTTTCTGTCACGTGCCGAGCCTGGAAGAATAGTTCCTCAGTTCTCAGTGCGTTGAAGGACCATGTCTTGCTCTGTTTGTTATCCATACTTTCTGATGTTGCTTTATTAATTGCAAATTGTATTAAGGCCTACACACGTTCGCTATTCGTGCTCCGGTCACATCAAGTTCTCATTTACACAATATATTTTTTTTAAAAAACTTTTAATGAAATCATTTACTGTCTAACTTTTCGTTATCTTTCTAGTAACCCATGATGCTTTTCAACATCCGTGAAGCATATCTTCAAAAAGTTTCTCATAGTTGTAGAAACCAGCAATGTCTGCATGGCGACATCTCTTCGGCAGGGGCCGTATTAAGAGTTGATGGGGCCCTAAACTATTTGAGATATGGCGGCCCTTTTGAAGTCCAGATATTCTACGTCAGTGCAAAAGATGAAGAAAAAAATCCGGGTGGGGGCCCTAGAAGGCGGGGGCCCTAAGCTATAGCTTGTTTAGCAAAATAGGTAAATTCAGCACTGTTCTTCGGTTACTAAAACTAACAAGAAAAATTCGCTGATGCCAGGGTTTAAAAAAATTTCAGTGGTCTCTTAAAAATGTTCATTACCCAGAAGCACCGGGAGTGACGTCAATACTTCCTGATGGATTCCCAAATATTTTAACACAGACAACAAACCAAGCACGCGGTTAACATCAAAAGGGGATGAACTCATGAACCAATTTACTAGCGATGGGGGTAGGGGGGTGGTCGGAAATGATAATTTTTAGAAAGGTAGACGCTGTGTTTATGTTAGCGTGAGTAAGAGAGAGGGGGTGAGAGTTAGAGAGAGAGAGAGTTAGGGAGGGGGAGAAAGAGTGAGAGAGAGAGAGAGAGGAGAGAAAGAGTGAGAGTTAGAGAGAGAGAGGGAGAGGAGAGAAAGGGTGAGTGAGAGAGAGGGGGGGAGAGAAAGAGTGAGAGTTAAAAAGAGTTAGAGAGAGAGGGGGAAGAAAGAGAGAGAGAAGAAAGAGTTAGAGAGAGAAAGAGAGAGTGAGAAAATAAAAAGATATAGAGAGAAAGAGAGAGAGAGAGAAGGGGGTGGTAGAGCAAGTGGGGATTGGAGGAAATGAGAAGGGAGAAAGAAGAGGAAAGGAAGAGAGAGAGAGAAGGTTAAAGAGAATGTTGAAGTTCGGAAGTGAAGTAATCATCCTCCTTTATTGATAATGAACACACACACCGACGATAGGTTCACGGATTGAACATTTTTATTTTCTTCTTTTTAGTGCACACTCTATATGTTAATAGAAGCGAGTCCTTTTAAAAAATAAAAAAAAAGATTTTTTAAATATTTTATTTAAATTGCGCTATCCTTAATCCTGCGTTGTCCCATTCCCACCCACATCCTAGTGTCATATTTTATTTTTTTAATCACAAGAAATTTTATATGAAAAATATAAACTTTATAACATTGGTATTGAGTTTTTTTAAATACTTTAAAAGAACCAATGCTTACAAAAATCTCGGTTAAAGAAATATGCTTGCGGAAAATTTTGAAAGTATAAATAGGAAGATATGATCTCTCCTACCTACCCCTTCTCCAGTCGAGAAGTACGCAGTATTAAAGCTTGATCGAATCTCGAGAAACCCAAAATATATTCATCTACGCTTTCTCAACACGCTTGAAACACAGTTTAAAAAAAGTAGTGAATTTATAAATAGTCGATGTTATCTTTAAATCCGTTTTGTACTGGAAGACTGGAGTCACACATTTGTGCATCATGAATCTTTAAACCTGGGGGGGGGGTAGGGGGGGGGTCCCACAGCTTGAATTCGATATGGAGCAAAAATAATATAATTACAGATCCAGTAGGAAAGGTCACGGTGGATGCATGGTGGACGCGTGGCACCCGCGTTCGGCTGACGTACCGTGAGACGCGGGTTCGAGTCCTGTGAAGATGTTCCTGATGTTGAGTCATCTACTTGTGCTGGGTTTTACACATTTGGATTTGAATTGTATTTACAAGTTTCAAAATTAGAAAAACTAAAAAATTACTATTATTTTATGTATTTTAGTTGTTTTGTTTTTTTAAATTCTGAAATAATTTTCAACATTGATTTATGACTAAAAACGCAATTTTTAAAATGTTACTTTTTTTTCCCTTCCCCCTTTTTACTTATTTCTTCCTTTTGACAAGGCCACATCTATATATATCATTCACCAAAGCGAGTATGTGTAAACATGCATGACGAATGACCCTCGCTGGGGTCGACCAATCAGTTTATGGTTGGCATGTCTCGAGACAAACAATGGTTCTTGCGTTCACTTGCGTTGGTCTTACACAGAATAACTTGTGAATCGTAGTGTAGTTGTTATCACGTCCGCCATCCGCCTTACACGCTGAAGGTCCTGGGTTCAAGCCCCAGCGAAAACTTTATGTGATTGTGCCCGTTCTTCCCCCCCCCTTTTTTTTGCGAACATGGCTGACCCTCACTAGGGTCGGCCAATCACAGTTTATGGTTGGCCAGCTAGGGTGGTGAAAGGTGTAGATAACAGCAAAGTACAGCAAACATAACAGCTAAGTACAGCAAACATAACAGCTAAGTACAGCAAACATAACAGCTAAGTACAGCAAACATAACAGCTAAGTACAGCAAACATAACAGCTAAGTACAGCAAACATAACAGCTAAGTACAGCAAACATAACAGCTAAGTACAGCAAACATAACAGCACAGTACAGCAAACATAACAGCAAACATAACAGCTAAGTACAGCGAACAAAATTGGTAACGCACTAACTTGTAATAAGATGTGAAGTGTTGAAAGGGGGGGGGTAACTGCAGCCAAAGTTTTCATGTGACAACCAGTGACAGCTTGTTTTAGACAGGTAATTCGTCATTTCAACTAGGACATTCGCGCTTCACGCATCTAAGACTTTGCAGACTTTAGGGTAATTTATTATTTTTGGTTTAAACATAATGAAAAGTGTAGAACTATTTCAAATATTTGACGATGTCTGTAGCAACAACAACATGTATATTGTAGCCCCTTCCTGGCCCTACCAGAGTCACCGATGTCTAGGATTAGATTAAAATGGGTGGGTCATGGCATTAGACTCGTAAGACAAACAAAGACTTGGATTCATGGAACGAGGAACCCTAATGTCTTCGAATGGGAGCTCTTTTTAATTGGAACGAAGAGACCTGTGCTCTTGGAATTAGGAGCAAAATCTTCTTGGAATGATCAGCCAAAAGTTCTTTTTATGAAGAATAAACAGACATCTCTTGTTTTTTTAAATAAATTTTACTCGTGCAAAATGTAAGAGAAAAGAAATGACCATCTTAACTTTAAGAAAAAAAATAATATTAAAAAAGCAATAAGCCTTGTTGCAGGTTTGTTTTAAATAGAAAAACACGGACTGTTATCTATACTTTTAATTACAGGATTATATCATTAGCAGGATTATCGACACTGATCAGCCCTCTTCGTGTACACGTTTGGCCAGATAATGTGCTTTTCACCTGGCATACACAGTTCATTATATATTATTATGTTTTTTTTTAAAAAATATTTTTAATTTGATTTCATTCGAATTTTATTTTGATTCAAACTGACTAAAGATCTCAAAATTTATCTCTCGCACATCTTATTAAGACTTCACAACACGGCACAAAGTCAGAAATATCAACAAACAAAATAACGGTCAGAGAAACTGACACCCATCAAATGTTCTGCTCTCTAACAAATATCAGGTAATGCGTCACCCGGGGTCCACCATATTTTTTCGACTTATTGGGGGGGGGGAGAAAAAAATTCTGACAAAGGTTGTTTTTTTCAAATTCATATTTCATCTCAGAATGAATAGAATTACGTACTTATCTTTTTTCTTTCTTCCTTTCTTTTTTCTTTTAATCCCCGTACCAGAAAAATGTTGCGCGTTGGCGGAAATCAGACCATGTTGTAATAATTTAATTACCAACTCAATAGCAGTCAGAAAATAAGTCTTGACAACATATAGGTTATGACGTGCGAGTCCCAAGTCCCAAAAATGAGGCACAGTTTCCAACCTCAATGAACAATGGTGTGTGTAGTTGAGGATGTGTGTAAATGTATTGCTCTGCTGATAAATGTTATAACAAGAAAATGCGAACATCGGATTGCCATAAAACATGTAGTAAAGAAACAATCAAGTTTTATAGCTGAAAGGTCACACGAACTGGTATGGTGCGCATACCAGAACGTATGGCAGTCTGAAACAGGTGGATAGTGATATTGTTTAGAAGTAGATGATGATTTTTTTTTATCAAGGGCTTTTTATTTATCAAAATATTGATCCCGTACCCATTTTTCTCACATCAGATACGGTTTACAGAACCTTATGACGTATTGGCAAGTCCAGCGTTCCCAGTTTTTTTCCCCAAACTAGTATGAGGTACCCATTCGGAGCAGGGTGGACTCAAGGACACCCCTTCCTTCACGGAGATTCGAACCCGTGCCGACGACCACCGTGCCGATCACCACCCCGTTCCCGTACATTGTCTGTTGTGACTTAAACGTGAGACGAATAAATATTTTGTTTTAAAAAATAATAAAAACAATTACTCACCTGCAATTTGAAAATAATGTAGGCCTTTCTTAGAATCCCATTACTTTGAACTGTTCATATATCCAAGGCGAATCCCAATTTTACTTTATGTGATAGAATTGAAGGTTATTTTCTAGTTTATATTAAGGAAACAATATTTCTTTGATGAGCACTGAAATAATGTACGAGTTAGTCCGCACACGGCAAACAATTATATGAACTTTTTCATGACACAACCGATTGTTTTGAAAAATCAGTCTCTTTGATATAAATTAATAAGAATAATAATAAACTCAATATCTTAAACCGCTGAATGTCACTTTGATGATGGATACAAAATAGATTACAAATAAGGTTCGGATACTCAAAGTTTTGGGTGAAAGTCAAAAATAGATTTCAGGCGCTTAATACTTTCTCGCGCGAATTTTAAATGATCGTGTTAAGATTAAATTAAAATGAGAATGTAATATTGTGCTATTGCAGAGCTAAATTTTAAGCTATTTATCTAATGGATTTTTTTTACACCTTTCAAAGTGAAATTCGTTTTGTTTTTCTGGCAACTTACATCGTGCCAGATGTATTGTTTCAACCAATGTGATAACTATAGGAATTTTTCAAACAGACGACGGGTTAAACAAAAAAAGATAAATTTAATTATTAATAACTTTTATTTATTTTTTTAAAATTATTATTTTTACAATAAAAACATAATTATTTTATTATTAATAAATAAATATACCATACCATTGAAGGTATAAAAACTTCAAAGCAACACGATTTCTGCAGTCGTCCAACGATTGTATTTGATTTTTAATATATTTTTTTTTAACGAAATTGTCATACACCCGCATAGGTGAAAACATCTGGCACATAGCCAGAAAAAAATGAATTTATCATTCAAATGCTATGTAACTTTATGTGTTTTAAAAAAAGATTTACAAATCAAATTAAGAGAAATTATTTCCGACGCCGCAAATAACCAATAACTAGTGATAATTTACTTTTAAGAAAATATTGTTTCTTTATTGGAGATAATAATCATTTGTAGAAAAAAAAATTAAACACACGGGAATCACACTTTCACTTTCAGCAAGTTTTGATTGATTTAATTATAAATACAATTAGGCCTAAATTGATTTAAAAATTTTTTTTAAAAAGAATTGGTTAAAATTTAAAATATTTTAAATTATTTTGTGTAGAATAAAAAGATTTGTATATGACATATTTTGTTATGGTATACAGGTCCTTAAGCATGGCATAGCGTTCACAATAAATTATTAATTTAGTTAATAGTCTCTCGTCATCTCTTGCGTGCGAAAACTAGGTATATATATATTATATATACACATATACATATATTGATTTATGTCTTCGACAGAAACTCAGTAATAATTATGGTAAAGTTAAAACACAGCAGGCCTTCTATTGCTATTTCTATTTTTTTTTAAATAGTATCTATAGTCTATCTATACTATAGAAACCTATGTAACATTAATTTTCTAGAGGAGCCATTGTTATGTTTCAAAATTGACAATTGGTAGCCTAACTAACAGAACACAAGGAAGTGATAAGAATACGTCACTATTTTGGTGTTAGAATATTCCAATCACTGCCTGTTTGTGTCGATTGATTGATGGTATTGTTTTTATTGTTTGGTGCTTTATTTGTACATATCAATTATTAAATTACGTTTCTTTTTCCTATTTCTGATAATAATAAAATTTACATCGCTACTAATACACGATACAGAGAACCTAAATAAATCCACTAAAGAACATCGTAATACAAATTTCTAAACTGTTTATTATCCAGATATTATATTTAGCATGGCTTTAAAATAGAAAGAAAAAAATTGTAACCCAAACAGAATGTAAAATACTTTGAGTTAGAGTAATCAATCGTAACTGAATATATTATCACTATCGCCTTCTAGAGAACGATTATGATTATGAATGTTTATTATTGAACTATACTGTCTATACGTTTCTTAGTATTATTGAACTATACAGTCTATAGTCGATACGTTTCTTATTATTAACGCACACAATCCGATACCAAAAGACTAAAGGCACTTTATTTTGTAAGTAAAACACCACGATATGTTTAAAGTTTAAGACCAACTACCGGCACAACTCCAAAATGAGAAACGACGACAATGAACTAACATCAGCTACTCTATGTCACTGACACTTGTTGAACAGCCGAGTTCCTCGAATTAGTCACTGGTTTAAACACTCCGTGTGGTGAAACAAGAAAAAACAAACAAACAACACGACAGTTCTTCGTGACACCGGCCGCCTTGTTCGTCCCACGGTACATCCAACACAAGAAGAACAACACAGGATAACATGCGTGGGGGGGCGGGGGCTAAAATAATCACAGCACACCTAAGAAATCACAGCACACTACTGACACACCAGAAACTTGATCCTCAGCTGATATCCAAATTTAAAAAAAAAGTACAGGTCTTCCCAAGCACTTGTAAGCTTAAATTTGTGTCGCAAGCCAATGGTCCTGGTCTTCAACAGGCCCGAAAATAAGGTTCCAGCTTTAAACACACACACACGCACAAAGCAAGGAAGAAGGAGGGAAAAAATAGGAAAAGAAAAAAATTACCCCAGGCCTTTGGCGTGCTAAGTTTGCAAGAGACGCGGGCACAAACGGACTAACAAACACACAAGCTGAGTTGAGAAATTCCACAGCGGGCGACAGGTCGCTTTCGGGGACAATGTTATCGGACAGAGTAGCGGTGATTCACGGAAAGTGGGGAGGAGGGGTCGTCTGACGACACCCACACAACTGTGGCTGTGACATCGGGGGCTTGACTTCCAATCTCCATCTGGCTCGGGGTGTAATTGGAGTAAGTGTAATGGAAACATCCCACGATTTTCGCTCGTCTGGAGTATCAGATAACGAAAATAATGATATCGGGGTAGTAATCGTTTGTTTTTCTTCACGCGAATTATTTTTTTTTAAAGTGACAAATGTCAAAATAACTGACAGGGACACATATATAGATGCCCGAGTGGTAAATGGGTTGTGACTTGTTCTAAAAAAATAATCAATAAATAAAAAGCTTAGAACCTGTTCCTATTCGTATCACTTACTTCTCCCTTAAATAACCCCAGCTCACCCCCCCCCCGTCAACAATAACTTGACTGCATCGGAGGGGGGAGGGGGAGTGGGGGTTGGTGTGAACTGACATCAAGTGGAGCAGAAGAGCGGGGGTTGACACGGAGAACTAGGTCGCCGATCAGACAGTTGTAGTGGTGGGGGCTATTGGCTTGTCAGTATGCAGAGGCAAACACTATCCAATTGGTCTTTAAAATCCCTATCTTAACTTCGCGGCCGTCCTCTCTCTCACTTGTCTGGCTCGGCGGCGGAAAAACAGAAGTCAAACATGACCCAAACTTCCCATATCCGATCGAACAGAAAATTGGCACCCGGACCCGTGACACCTAACAATCATCGTATCAACAAATTCAGAATCGATCAGAAATACCGTATTAAATTAATGGCATTTTTAGTTTATCCTTATATAGGTATGTAATAACAAAATATTCACTGTTTGTTATTGTTTTTTTCTTCCAGTATCCACGTGATATTTGAGTTGACGCCGACCGTCGTGTTGACGCCGACCGGCGTGCCGACACCCTCACATCCCAAACCCCATCTATTAAAGACAAGGGACATCACTCGTGTCAGTCTCAGATAATTGTTAGAAAAATAATCAATACTGTTAGTTATGTCTCATATAAAGGGATTTATAGTCAAAAACTTTGGTTTTTACGGGTTTGTTTATTAAATCCCTTTATATTAACTTTCGCGCCGACTCATCATCTCTCTCATCGGGCGGGCGGAAAAACAAAAGTCGAAAAATGACCCACTTCCGTGATCGATCAAGCTGAAATTTGGCACACTGCCCTCTGACCTAACAATGCATCGTATCAAAATTCAGATCGATCGAACGAACCGTAATAAATTAATGCATATTTTATTATCCTTATATGAGGTATGTAAAATTAAATTCACGTTTGGTTATTGTTTTTTTCCACGTGGAAATTTTTGAGCTACGCATGAGAGCGACCCAACGAGAAGCGACGGCGCGTTTGTTTACATTTTAGAGTGTCACATCTGAGCTCGGTCAAGCGAATCGGTACCAGACTTTTCCCCTCTCCCCCCCCACCCACGCCCTCCCCCCAACCCACACCCTCCCACCCCACTAGGGTTAGGATGCAAAGTTGAGTTTAAACAGATTCAGTCTGAAAAGTTTGAAAATAATCAATACAGTTACTCTAAGAGCTGCAATTTAAAAAAAACTTGGAATTAGACAAAACTAAAACTTCTCTATTGTCTTATCTTGCACGCTGCAGACGACCCTTCCATAGCGAAAGATTATTGCGTCTTACACTTTAATATCCAATAGTTATGTTTTTGTCTTGCATTTTCATTAGAGTTGTGTTTTTTTTATGTCGTCAGTGTGTTTTCATGGTTTGTTCAGACAACCCATTTCATGCCCAAATGTCAGATGGGAAAAGGAAGAATTTGTTATTATTATTATTAGTAGTAGTATTATTTGTTCACTGATATGCGCAGTACCCCAGCCAACAGCTGGACTCACAGCGCTTTACAAACATGTTCAACAACTACATAAAACACATTGCACTCTAAATCTTCCTAACAATAGTTACAGGCACAAAATTTCATATAAATGTTCAGAAATTTGTTTGTTTTTTAATATAGAAAAAGTTTTTCAGTTTCAAACCATCCATGCAAGTATTAAAAAGTACCCACAAATTAGTTCAGTACTGACTGGTGTTGGCCAAATCTGGTTTTCCATCCTCTTTTTTTTTCACGCAAAATCAGAGGGAGAAAACCGTCTCTACTTCCTGCAACACTGGCCCAAAACTTCGGAGTTGTTACTGTCACATGAATGTTAAAAGAAAAAATTAAAAAAAATTAGGACTGCGTAATTTAACGATTAATTTCTAGATTAATCGTTAAAAATTACGATAAAAATTTTTTTAACGATTAATTGACCCACCACTTATAAATGTACTGGAAGTCAAAAACATGAATATTTCGGCCGATAAATATAAACTAATTTCCGGACGATTACACGCACTATTTACTGCCGTGAATGTTCAAAATGTTGATAAAGGTTTTGTGTCCATTGAGAGAAATAGTTTGCCTACCATGCAATGTTCCCTATTAGTCGAAGCTTCGTTGGTCGTGTAGAAATTTAAAAATAACAACTCGTGTGAAAAGTTGGACAACGTCCATTTTTTTGTGCAATATTTTACAAAATTTGCTGCGCGGTGATTTTAAACTTCTGCGTGGCGTCGGTCAAATATCTGACCAGTCGCGCTGCTTGAAGTGAACATTTCTACCATGGTTCTCACACTTCACTTACATATCACCTGCAAACCAAACATCCACTACAGTGTGACTACAGTATCAGAAACTTCAGCTGAGACAGAATCTAAAGCTTTGTGAACGATTGTTCAGCTTGACTGGTTATACCGTCAATAAGACTCGCTCATCACTTGAGCCAAATAATGTCAATACACTTGTCTGCTTGCGTTGTTGGTTAAAAGATGTCATGTAAAGAAGACATTCCTCCAGTGTTATTTCAATTTTCAACAAGTACGTTTAATAAATGTTACATATGACACCATAAATGTCAATTTTTGGCTTTATTCGAAATTAAATTAGCGTAGTGTTTCTTTCTTTTTTTAAAAATCATTGTGACTATAGGTATGTCTTTGTACAAATGGTGCAGTTATTGGTTTGTACGAATTCTCCAGACATCAATTTCTATCACTGGGCCGTATATTTTCTGGAGGAGTTTCCTCTCCCAGGTAACATACAAGTAATAGACAAGTTATATAAAAGACGTTTTAAAAAATTAAGATGCATGTACTGAGCCCGAGAGGCAACTCAATGGTCAGCCCCTGTGAAACTAATTGGTTGAAGCGACGTTGAGCCTAAGCTTTTCCGGGCAGCAGAGTTCACTGCCGAGCTAATAATCACTAAAGATAATGGTAACGTCACCAGGAAAGAAAAGAAAGATTCAAGCCAGTTTCCAACTCCGTGAGGTGAAGGGAAACAAAAAAGTGGAAAATTGAGTTCCAAAGTTTGAAGACAAAGTTTCTAGCGGAATAAACGCACGTGGAGATTTAAAAAAAACAAAAAAAAACCAACCTGTAAAAACAAAGTTTTTGACTATAAATCCCGTATATATGAGACAGAACTAAAAGTATTGATTATGTTCAATATAACACGCACCGCGCGACAGACCCCTGTGACATCTCGAGTGCTGGAGTGAAACTCCGGTGACCCGTGGAGGTTAACTATAGCAGACGGCTACACATGCTATATAGAAATAAACTAAAAATTGATTCATTCAATTATGGTACATTCAATCGATCTGAGATTTTGATACAATGCATTGTTTGGTGACACAAGTCTATGTGCAAAATGTCAGCTCCATAGGATCATGGGAAGTGGGTCATTTTTTACTTTTATTTTTTTCCGCGGACAGGCGGGGAGGTTCACTACAAGATGGTGAAGTGAATATAAGGAATTTAAAAAGCAACTAATGTACTTTGACATTTTTTACAACGAAGTTCCAGAGGGTAAAACCATTCCCCCTCTCTTTAACTCACACATTACTCTCCCCGCCCCGAACCACCTTTTCACTTTATCGATATTTTGATTTGCAGGCTTGTCTGAAGTATTTCGTTTGAATACAACATTTTTAATTATTTTATATATAATTTATTTTATTTTTTTTAATTTGAAGCATGTTCTGAATGTTACACAAATTAATGTTTTTAAAAAGTTCAAGCGCCGTATATTAGAGAGAGGGAAAACACCAATAGATATAAAATATCTTTATTTGATAACCTGACACCACCTAGACATTTACCTCCCACAATGACAAAACAAGTACTGTCCCGACATACATTTGACTCCCATATTTACACATCCAATACTGTCCCGACCAAGACGTTTACACATGCAACTCGTCACACAATGACACACCCAGTACTGTCCCGACCAAGACGTTATGTCACACAATGACACACCCAGTACTGAGTACTGTCCCGACCAAGACGTTTATGTCACACAATGACACACCCAGTACGAGTACTGTCCCTACAAAGACGTTTATGTCACACAATGACACACCCAGTACCGAGTAATGTCCCGACCAAGACGTTTATGTCACACAATGACACACCCAGTACTGAGTACTGTCCCGACCAAGACGTTTATGTCACACAATGACACACCCAGTACTGAGTACTGTCCCGACCAAGACGTTTATGTCACACAATGACACACCCAGTACCGAGTACTGTCCCGACCAAGACGTTTATGTCACACAATGACACACCCAGTACCGAGTACTGTACCGACCAAGACGTTTGTGCCGCCTATTGTTTACCCATGCGTCACCCTGCACATGTCAGCCGTCCTTCCGTTCTGCCCCTGTTTCTCATCCCGGGGTTTCCCCGTGATTTTTTGTGGCCGGTGGAGACCAGGGGCGGCGCCAGGGGTAGTTTCAACGCTTCCCTGAAACTAGATAAGTTCGATAAGCCGTCCCGACTACACCTTGCCTGAACCCCTTGTTAATATAACGGAGAGTCGTGTTGTTTTTAAATCCCTTATATTAACATCACCGCCGTCTCTGTCTCTCTATCTTGGGCACCGCGGAAAAACAGAAGTCAAAAATGACCCACTTCCCGTCATGCCAACGAGATGAAATTTGGCACACGGACCCGTGTCACCTAACAATGCATCGTATCAAAATTTCAGATCGATCGAACGTACAGTTATTACATTAATGCATTTTTAGTTTATCTATATAAACTATATGTAGCGGTCGCTATCGTTTACATTTAACGGGTCACTTGACTTCACCCCAGCCATCGTTGAACACATCTCGTGTTTTAACCAGGTGTACCGGCGTGCTTTTGTTTACATTTTGCGTGTCACGCTGAGCTCGGTCCAGCGATCGGTGACAAGACCTTTCCCCTCTCCCACCCCCTCCCGGGTTAAAAGCAAAGGGGAGTTAAGACAGATTCAGTCTGTAATTGTTTGTCGCGTTTGAACATAATCAATACTTTTAGTTATGTCTCATATATAAGGGATTTATATTCAAAACTTTGTCTTTACGGGTTTGTTTTATTCTTAATTAAAATGATCTATTAAACTATCATCTGGAACAGATTAGACATAAATATATGTCAAATGTATGTACTGATCTTTTAGAGCACCATTTTTATACTGAAAGTTTTTTTTTAAATGTGGGGTTTTTGTTCCTGCTTCTTTATTTCTCGATGTCTCCTCACATAAGCGCCTCCTAGACATCCTCGATGTCTCCTCACATAAGCGCCTCCTAGACATCCTCGATGTCTCCTCACATAAGCGCCTCCTAGACATCCTCGATGTCTTCTCACATAAGCGCCTCCTAGACATCCTCGTGTCTCCTCACATAAGCGCCTCCTAGACATCCTCGTGTATCCTCACATAAGCGCCTCCTAGACATCCTCGTGTCTCCTCACATAAGCGCCTCCTAGACATACTCGATGTCTCCTCACATAAGCGCCTCCTAGACATCCTCGTGTCTCCTCACATAAGCGCCTCCTAGACATACTCGATGTCTCCTCACATAATCTCCTCCTAGACATCCTCGATGTCTCCTCACATAAGCGCCTCCTAGACATCCTCGTGTCTCCTCACATAAGCGCCACCTAGACATCCTCGTGTCTCCTCACATAATCTCCTCCTAGACATCCTCGTGTCTCCTCACATAAGCGCCTCCTAGACATCCTCGTGTCTCCTCACATAATCTCCTCCTAGACATCCTCGTGTCTCCTCACATAAGCGCCTCCTAGACATCCTCGTGTCTCCTCACATAATCTCCTCCTAGACATCCTCGATGTCTCCTCACATAATCTCCTCCTGGACATCCTCGTGGCACATTTAAAGAGTTGATCACTTTGAACTTTGATCGTAAGTGTCTTCTCTACCCAGAAGCCCACCATACAGTTACCCCTGTGTGTCACGCCTCTGGTTTCCAGACAGGAAATGCGACACTGAGTAACAAGAGTGGATTTTTGTAACGAAACTTTTTAATTATTTTTTCCCCCACACACAACCCACAATAGGTCATTTCCCGTGTCACCGTGACCTAGTATTTAGAGTCTTCATTGTGTGGGAAACCCAAACATGATGTTTTTATAACCCAGTCAGCCCAGGAGATACACAGTAGGATACTTTTCTCGATTATAACTTTTTTTTTCGTAAATTGAGCACAATAGACAACTGAACGCGATAGTATGAAATTTCATCATGTTATGTGTGTGTCTGAAATTTCATCCTGTGTGTGTGTCTGAAATTTCTCGTTTGTGTGTGTCTGAAATTTCATCCTGTTGTGTGTGTGTCTGAAATTTCATCTTGAATTATGTATGTGTATGACATTTCTTCATGTGTTGTTAATGACACTCCATCCTGCGTATTGTGCAATGTTACCTTTAAACGGCGCGGTTGCGCGACCGCTCAGCGTTCTGCTAAACAACGCGCAGCAGTTTGGAATCAACGAGCAGCAAAATTTGATTAGGATAATGAGTGTATTTTGGGTAGGCCTGTGAACGGGTACCCGGGAACCTGGGTAGCCGTTGTCGTGCGATTACCCGAGTAGTAAAATTGAGCCCGGGTACCCGTGAAAATTTGGCTGCAATGTCTATACAAGGTGTGGCGAACCTTTTTGGGGCCGCGAGCCCGAAATTCAACCAAAAGCCACTTATTTATAGCAAAGTGCCAACGCTCCAATGGAACCCGAAAATGGGCGGGTTAGGCTTAGCTGGTTTGAATAAGGCAGTACTATTTTAGTCGCGTGCCGGATGATGAGGCTGTGCGTGTCCCAACGTGGCACGCGTGCCAGAGTTCGGTGAAGGGCGGCAACAAGAGTACGATCAAACACCATCTGGCCGCTATGGATAAAGTGGATGTTGATAAACCAACTGCCGCTCTACCCAGTATCGTGAACTTTTCGGTGCATTGATGTTCATATTACATTATTCCCTCGCTATTCCCTCGCTATTCCCTCGCTATTCCCTCGCTATTTCTCGCTATTCCCTCGCTATTTCCTCGCTATTCCCTCGCTTTTCGAGGGTTACGTTATTTACCCCACGAATCGCCAAAACCCGCGAAATTGGATGCTGTTTTAAAACGCCTATGTTATTATTTTTATATACGGTAATAAATTATTCCCCAAATTAGGACGGGTACCCCGGGCAGCATTTTTCAATATTGACAATATTGTGGGATGGTAACATTTTGAACAGGAAAAAAGGAATAATTTGCCCAAGAGTTAATTTTGTTTGCACTTGAAACCTTAGAGGGAACATTGCTTGCGTATGTGTTTGACATGTCATTATATGTATGTGGACATTGATTGGGCATGTGTTTGACATTTCATTTGTGTATGTGAACATTGATTGTGTATGTGTTTGACATTTCATTATGTGTATGTGTACAAAAAAGTGTCGACAAGAGAGAAATTGTTACGTTTGCAAGTGCAATTGACTCTCTAACTGAATTTAAAAATTAGAGTAATGTATACGGCTCGTTAACATGACACGTAACACAAAAAGAAAGGTAAAACACAGTTACTGACGATACAATACTGAATTTAATAATAACAATGAAATAAAAAGTAACCACACGATACCTGTGGTTAGAAATAATTAGTATAATTTGTTAACTATTAACTTAATATATAACAATATATAATATATATAATAACTTAGGTTAATAATTAAAAGAGATAAACAGTAACAATAGTATTTGCGTTAACAATAACAGGTAACAATAACAATAACAGGTAACAATAACAATAACAGGTAACAATAACAGGTAACAATAACAATAACAGGTAACAATAACAATAACAGGTAACAATAACAATAACAGGTAACAATAACAGTAACATGTAACAATAACAATAGCAGGTAACAATAACAATAACATGTAACAATAACAATAACAGGTAACAGTAACAGGTAACAATAACAATAACAGGTAACAATAAACAGATAACAGTAACAGGTAACAATAACAATAACAGGTAACAATAACAGGTAACAATAACAATAACAGGTAACAATAACAATAACAGGTAACAATAACGATAACAATAACAGGTAACAAATAACAATAACAATAACATGTAACAATAACAGTAACAGTAACAATAACAATAACAGGTAACAATAACAGGTAACAATAACAGGTAACAATAACAGTAACACGTAACAATAACAAGTAACAATAACAGGTAACAATAACAGTAACAATAACAGGTAACAATAACAATAACAGGTAACAATAACAATAACAATAACAGGTAACAATAACAATAACAGGTAACAATAACAAAAGTGGTCGGTCTAGATGGGTACTCTTCTCAGACGTTGCGAGTAATTGCTCTGTAATTCCTCTTATTATGTTCCCTTTCCTGTTCCCTTCTCTTTCTTTTGTTGTTCCCTTCCCCTTTTAATACCAACTCTTTTGGAAAGTTCTGGCTCTAACTCCAATGAGAACAACAACCTTTCTCGTAGTTAATAGGGTCCAGAACATTCTAGGAAATACATGCAAGATGTCGCTAAGTGAAAAACCAGGTCAGAGGTGTAACCCTGCTCCGTGGAGACTAACTGTGGAGTGGGTAGGGGGTTGGGGCATATCCCTCGCTACGGATTCATGGCAAGCGGGGGAGGGAGGAGTGGGTATTACATAACAGAAATATAGACACCTAGGCAGCCAGATAATAATAATAATAATAATAATTTGATAATTTATATAGCGCTGAACCCCAGCAAGTATTTTCACATAAAATAGTTAAACACAATAATCAATGTAAAAAATACATGAAATAAGCAATATAAAACATGCATATAACTACAACGATATATAGCGAAATTACAGTGTACAGCGACATTACAGTGTACAGCGACATTACAGTGTACAGCGACTTACAGTACAGCGACATTACAGTGTACAGCGACATTACAGTGTACAGCGACATTACAGTGTACAGCGACATTACAGTGTACAGCGACATTACAGTGTACAGCGACATTACAGTGTACAGCGACATTACAGTGTACAGCGACATTACAGTGTACAGCGACATTACAGTGTACAGCGACATTACAGTGTACAGCGACATTACAGTGTACAGCGACATTACAGTGTACAGCGACATTACAGTGTACAGCGACATTACAGTGTACAGCGACATTACAGTGTGCAGCGACATTACAGTGTACAGCGACATTACAGTGTACACAGCCTATGAAAGATACTAAAGATCAACAAAGCCGTCCTAATTAATCCTATGAAAAATCTAACTGCAAACTTTTTTTTCTATTTGCCCGGAAATAACATCCGCTAAATTGGACCGGAAATGAGAAGGTGATCCTCTGAATTTCCCAACTGCCGTACTGGTAGTGGAGAAGTTATATTATCAATGGTCTTATCTCTGAGTTGTTTGTTTTGTATGTTTGTTTTGTATGTTTGTTTTGGAAAGTCTATGAAGTGAGGACTGCGATCAGCGACAGAATACAACTCACATATTTTCATTTTGTATGGGAGCCCCTCACTATTTTTTAAATAACTCGTTTTTAAAAATTTGCATTTTTGTTTCTTCGGGTTAAAATTTGACATTGATTTTCAACCTCATAAATTTTTGGAGTGGAAATGAGTAAATCTTTTTTAAAAATTTTTTATTCTTTTTTAATTTAAAAAAAAATATGTTCTTGTTTGAAAATCGTATTTTAACATGTTCCGTTTTTAATCGTAGTGAGGCTATTGCCCTTAACTGAAAATATATTTTGATATATATGTCAAACATTATAGAAAGATGACATATTCGTTAAAAGAAGTTGTTATATTGTAAATCATATCTGAAATCAAAACGCAGAAAAATTTTAGACTTAAAACTAAATATAACCCCGAAAATAAACTTTTAAAAAAATGGGGATTGAATATGACGTAGTAGATAGCTATTACTAGATGATGTTAGTTAGCCATTATTCAGTGTTATTGAAGTTCAAAGGTGACTTACTGAGCGAGAAATCTTTATTTAGTCAGTGGAGTTGTTACATGTAAAATTTTCTGTCGTACTNAAATAATATATATACACATTAATAATTACTACAGTAGCGTATGAATAGCTCACAAAATAATAATAATAATAATAATAATTGATAATTTATATAGCGCTGTATCCCAGTAGGGAACCAGGCTCACAGCGCTTTACATTGAGATCATAACATACATATAATAATTACATAACCATTCATACCATAATAACAACATAAAGGACAGTACATTACACATAAGCTACGCAAATCATTAAAACAAATGTTTTTTCTTCAATTTTGTAAATACATTTTGAAAAGATGCGTTTTAAGTGCAGTCTTGAAGGACTTGGTAGTTCGAATACTACGGATGTGTAATGGTAGAGAATTCCATTGTATGGCCGCACAAAAAGAGAATGACCTTTCGCCAAAAGTTTTAGTTCGTGTCTTAGGAACACAGAGAATACGTGTGTCTGCAGAAGAGCGTAGTTGACGACTGGGTGAGTAGACCGACAGAAGTTCAGTAAGATAGGAATGAGATGAGTCAGAAAAGAAGTTGTGACAGAGAACAGCCAGTTTGTAATCAATTCGAGCTTGTATAGGTAGCCAATGAAGTGAGTAAAGTAGCGGAGTAACATGATCATATTTTTTTTTGCCTTAAAAACTAGTCTGGCAGCTGAATTTTGAACTTTCTGTAGTTTTTCAATGCATAGTTTTGGCTCACCTGACAGAAGAGAATTGCAATAATCAATGCATTGAAAATAAGTTTTTCTCTAATAGGTTTTCTCTATGGGGCGTGGTGGTCGAGTGGCAGCGCGCTCGACTGGCGTACCGATGGTCACGGGTTCGAATCCATGCGAAGGCAAAAGCGTCCCTGAGTCACCAAGTTCCGAATAGGTACCTAACACTGCGGCTGGGTGGAATGCGTGGAACCCACAAAGCCGTGGCCGTTGCACGCTGCATCACTTGCCAACGGATCATCTGTCATGGTCTGTGGACGCAATTATCTTCTGTATAGATAGATATGTCTGTATAGATAAGATAAGATAAGATTTCTTCAATTTTTTTTTAAATTTGGGACGAAAGTTTCTTTAAAATGAATTAAGTTCCTTCATTTTTCTAAATCATTATGCGGACTTCTATTTCACGCGTAAATATGTTAGTACGAAAAGGAAGCGCCACTTTGTAGTGTTGAAGATTGTTGTCATCAGAAGACGTATCGCCTCTATTCGTGTTTGCGTGTATTTCAATCCCTGTCATCTCTTGGCCACAGTGTTCCAGCGGTAGCGCGCTGGACTGCCGAACCGAGACAGAAGAGAGTCACGGGTTTTATTATCGGTGCTGGCAAGGCCCCCGGGGCATTGTGCTAGCCACACAATCCCTTGCTCGTTAGTGGTGGCTAAATAAAACTTGTGAACGCTACTTCACATGCCCCATAGTCCGTCATGGACTGGAAAGGGGTTATATATGTTATATGTCAACTCTTGACACATAATCAACAATTAATTCAACTTGAAGTTCATTGTGAAACATTCATACTCTAAATACAATAAATGATGACATAACAGTGGGACATAAACTGAGTGTATCACTTAAAGAAATGGGGGATTGTTGTTAGATTAATTTTGATAGCAAAGTTTGAAGAGATGTGTTTTTAGTGCAGTCTTGAAGGCCCTGTTAGTTGGATTACAGCGGATGTGTAACGGTAGAGAACTCCATTGTTTGGGGGGGAGGGGGCATAAAAAAGAGAAATACAGTTTAAACTTCATCGACTGGCTTAAGTGTGGACAATAAAGCGCGAGGCGTAGATCACTAGACGACAACAGCAGACATGAAGAATTCGGTCGAAATTGCAACTGCAATACGATATAGAGGAGAGGGCGTTCAAGAATTATTGGTTATATCGTAGAGCCGTGACGAAATCATTAAGGCTGTGTTGTTGTGTGTGTGTGGGGGAAGAGGGGTGGGAGGGGGTTGGGGCTGACAGGGTGGAATTTCATGGCCGAGTGCAGATTCAGGAGGCGTGACGACTTTTAAGTCTACCACCAGCGCACCGTCTCAATCATGAAAACACTCTTCGAGTCGGCGCTATACACTTCTAAATACGGCCCCCGTGAGGCATTCTCTCGAAGGGTTGGGGACGTAGGGTCACATTCAATGACCAGCGCATTCTTGAGATGTTTGCCATAACTTCATACCGCCGGGCGACGGAGTTGGTCTCTCTTAACAGTGCTTCCATACTGAGGATTCCGGGCAATACACTTCAGCGGAAAGGTGAGGGGGAAGTGACATGTCTATGATTATGTAAACACATGCAGTATATTAACGACGCGTTTGAAGCGCATGGTAGCGCGACAGTGTTGGCAGTTTGGGATATGGTTCTAGAGCGTGACAAGGCACAATTATTTTTGACAGCTTGGTTTATGACTCTAGACCTAGAGCGTGACGCGGCACTAGGCACTAGTAATGACAGTTTGGGATATGGTTCTAGAGCGTGACAGGGCACAATTATTTTTGACAGTGTGGCTTATAATTTCATAGTGTGACAGGGCACTAGTATTGGCAGTTTGTAATATGGATCTAGATCGTGACAGGGCACTGATGTTGACAGCTTGGGAAATGATTTTTGATATTGACAGGGCACAATTATTTTTGATATTGACAGGGCACAATTATTTTTGATATTGACAGGGCACAATTATTTTTGATATTTACAGGGCACAATTATTTTTGACAGGGTGGTTTATGCACTTAATTTCGGGGTGATCTAATATGTTGTATAAACTTAATACAATGATTTATTTATTTATGTTATTCAATTATTATTTTTATTTATTTATTTTTAGGGGCGTGGTGGGTGGGTGTGGCCACCATCTTTTCCCAGCGATTTTATCGGGACACCTTTCAAAGTTATACATCATTATTTGTCTTGAAGATTACAGACGCTCCTTCTACACAGAAGATTATTGTCAGACTAATTCAAGACTTAAACTAAACTTTATAGAGTGGGCGCCCACCCCCCACCCCCATTAAGAGTACTACCAACATAACAAATGAATAATGGCTACAGCTTTTGGATTTCTTTTTTTAAATTATTATTATTTTTTTTATGTCTTTGTCTTTTTATTTTTACCATGTGAGGTGTTTTTCCCTCACCCTCTTGGTCCTGGGCCAAAATGTACTCTGGGTTTATTTACGAAACTTTTTGGTCAGCTCTTGTTGGGGTTGATTTGTCGGGACAGAGTTTTTGGAGGCACTTTGGTCCTTGTTGGAGGCACTTTGGTCCTTGTTGGATGCATTTTAGTCCTTGTTGGAGGCACTTTGGTCCTTGTTGGAGGCACTTTGGTCCTTGTTGGATGCATTTTAGTCCTTGTTGGAGGCACTTTGGTCCTTGTTGGATGCATTTTAGTCCTTTTTGGAGGCACTTTGGTCCTTGTTGGAGGCACTTTGGTCCTTGTTGGAGGCACTTTGGTCCTTGTTGGAGGCACTTTGGTCCTTGTTGGAGGCACTTTGGTCCTTGTTGGATGCATTTTAGTCCTTGTTGGAGGCACTTTGGTCCTTGTTGGAGGCACTTTGGTCCTTGTTGGATGCATTTTAGTCCTTGTTGGAGGCACTTTGGTCCTTGTTGGATGCATTTTAGTCCTTTTTGGAGGCACTTTGGTCCTTGTTGGAGGCACTTTGGTCCTTGTTGGAGGCACTTCGGTCCTTGTTGGAGGCACTTTGGTCCTTGTATGAGGCACTTTGGTCCTTGTTGGAGGTATTTTGGTCCTTGTTGGAGACACTTTGGTCCTTGTTGGAGTCACTTCGGTCCTTGTTGGAGGCACTTTGGTCCTTGTTGGAGGCACTTTGGTCCTTGTTGGAGACACTTTGGTCCTTGTTGGAGACACTTTGGTCCTTGTTGGAGGTATTTTGGTCCTTGTTGGAGACACTTTGGTCCTTGTTGGAGACACTTCGGTCCTTGTTGGAGGCACTTCGGTCCTTGTTGGAGACACTTTGGTCCTTGTTGGAGACACTTTGGTCCTTGTTGGAGTCACTTCGGTCCTTGTTGGAGGCACTTTGGTCCTTGTTGGAGGCACTTTGGTCCTTGTTGGAGACACTTTGGTCCTTGTTGGAGACACTTTGGTCCTTGTTGGAGGTATTTTGGTCCTTGTTGGAGACACTTTGGTCCTTGTTGGAGACACTTCGGTCCTTGTTGGAGGCACTTCGGTCCTTGTTGGAGACACTTTGGTCCTTGTTGGAGGCACTTCGGTCCTTGTTGGAGGCACTTTGGTCCTTTTTGGAGGCACTTTGGTCCTTGTTGGAGACACTTCGGTCCTTGTTGGAGGCACTTCGGTCCTTGTTGGAGGCACTTTGGTCCTTGTTGGAGGAACTTTCGTCCTTGTCGAATGGACGGCAAACTATTCCATAATGAAGTAGAACGGAAAGATGTTACTCTTATTTTTTATTTGTTTGTTTATTAATATTTTAAAAAATGTTATTTCTATATTTCAATTTTTTTTTAATGACTATGCGGGCAGCGAATCAGCAGATATTCTCAGTAGCGGTGTTTAACTACAGTAAGTATGAAGCCCTATGAGTGCTCCCGTGCCATAGATTCTCACTAAAAGCCGAAGATCTGTTTACCGTCTACGCTTCATTTGTAATCGAACATTTTGCGAATTTAAAAACAATCTACGTCATTAAAAGTCAAAGAAAATTATAAGGTTAAAACCTAAATCAATTTAAAATAATAATTTTACTTTTTTTTCTTTCTTTTTTTCCAAAAAGAGAGACATCCAAATAATGAACTACTAACAGTGATGGAGATTTGATTATTTTTTTTCCTAAGACTAATAGAGCAAATGAGAAGAGGGATACGGGATCTGATACATTTAGTGGTAAGTGAATGGGACAGTTTCCTCTATTTCACTTCAGAATAGGTTGTTGTTTTTTTTTAAAAATAAATCTGCATAGATTTTTGTCAGGATGATTCACAAGTTGTTGGCATGCAAGGCCCGTAATTTGCGAGTCACGGGATGGGATTATTGATTGGCTCTTTAGCCGGTCGATAGCCAAGAGCTGACCATCCCCGACTCCCGTTGCCAGGGAAATGACTAAGTATAAATTTTTAAAAAAAGAGGAATTGACTCATTACTTCTGACATGTCCATGCTGGACAGTTTCTTTTTTTTTCTTTCTATGGGAATGACGCCGTTTATAGGATCGGTCAAGGGAAGGGACCGTGTGTATAAATAATTATACGAATAAATAAATAGGACCATCCTTTCAACACAGGCCGACTACCGGCTATCTGGTTGAGGTGGTTAGTGGAGGGGCATGTAGGGGTATGGCCGAACCGATGACGTAAACATAGGGTAGCCGTACATGATTGCGAATCTTAGTTGTTTTTTTTTAAAATACCATGAATCTTCCCGCCGGTGAAAGTGGACGCACTGACTCTATTTGTACCCGGACATAGATGGCGCCTCAGTGGCGACCAATTAAAACCGTGCTCGTGCATTCATTCATCAAAAACAAGGGGCGCCAGAGTCCAATGTGGAGTCATCAGATCGAACATTTGCGCCGGTCAATCGAGGTGGGCACGTCCCTTGTGTTAGTGGAGCATAAACTAAAGAATGAAACACAATATGTGTAGCAATATTTGTGTGAAATGTTTGTTTGGTTGACCTCACGTGTTTGGTGTGATTGCATGTCTTAAATGCATGTATTCATAACAATGTCTGTTGTTGTTGATTTTGTCCAAAAAGATTACTTACTACAACACAAATGTGACATGCACACTTCTAGTATTAAATAAAATAAATGTAACATATCTGCTTTCGGTATCCCACAACACAAATGTACCATACCTACTTTCAGTATCGCAAAATACAAATGTAACATACCTACTTTCAGTATCCCACAACACAAATGTAACATACCTACTTTCAGTATCCCACAACACAAATGTAACATACCTACTTTCAGTATCCCACAACACAAATGTAACATATCTACTTTCAGTATCGCAAAATACAAATGTAACATATCTACTTTCAGTATCGCAAAATACAAATGTAACATATCTACTTTCGGTATCGCACAACACAAATATAACATACCTACTTTCAGTATACCACAACACAAATGTAACAAGTTTACTTTCTGTTTGATTAGGTATATTATGAATGGATTTATGAGAAAAGCGTAGCGTTCCTGCAACTGGTTGCCATTTTTTATTTAAAGTTTTAAAAATAGTTTGGACTGACATAATGGTCAATATTTCGAAATGAGGATTTTTTTACCGTAATCAGAGCCAGAAATGTGACGATTTACATTACCAACCAATCATAAACCAATCGCTCTCTTCAATTTTTAAATTTTAAATGAAGCCCAAATTATTTTCATCCCTTTGTTTCGGTCAATATTTATTTTTACATTTCATTTATTCTTAACTTTATGTTATTAAAATAAAAAGTTTAATTTCCTAAATTGTTCGCGAGCCGCAATGTGAACACAGAAGAGCCGCGTGCGGCACACCAGCCGTAGTTTGTCCACCGTTGATAAAGACAGTTATATTTAAACTTTATATGTGTGCGTTGGTGTGACATAGCAAAGGAAAACGCAAATAAAATATTAAAATGTATTAGTTATTATTATCATCTAATTATTGAAAATAATTTAAAAATAATGTTTTAATTCATAGCAAAGAAAATTTCAAAAAAAAATTAAAAAAATAGATCTACATATTTCAAACGAAAATGGAAAAAAAAATGCTATCCCTGATCTCCTTTCAAATGTTATATTCTCTCTCTCTCTCTCTCTCTCTCTTCTCTCTCTCTCTCTCTCTCTCTCTCTCTCTCTCTCTCTCTCTCTCTCTCTCTCTCTCGCTCTCTCTCTCTCTCTCTCTCTCTCTCTCTCTCTCTCTCTCGATCGCTCTCTCTCTCTCTCTCGCCTCTCTCTCTCTCTCTCTCGCTCTCGCTCTCTCTCTCTCTCTCTCTCTCTCTCTCTCTCTCTCTCTCTCTCTCTCTCTCTCTCTCTCTCTCTCTCTCTCTTGAAAATAATTACTAATTTTTTTTAAAACTTATATTATCGTATTTGCTATTATCTGTCGTTGTTTAGTAAATAACAATTGAGCTGTGCCTGGTGATATATTTTGTGGAGCAATCTTCTGTTCGACAGATTTCTTAAAAATCTTCGTTTCTCAAAACATTATTGCGCACCAAAAAATGAAACAATTGTGATAATGAGCAATCAACAATGACGCGATGATGATGCAACGTTCTGAATTAGTGGGGAAAAACCCCACTTACGTCGCGATACCCCTTACGCCAGCAGACTATCACTTATACGCCAGACAGGCCAGCGTCCTGTATTGTTTCTCGACCAAGTGGACAACTGAACGAACAGACGGAGTGTCTTTCCCCCCCCCCTGTCTCTCTCTCTCAAGAACAACCCACTTGAAAGCTCGTTTTGTAGAGTATGTGTATCAGGTCGAGTTGTAAAACACAAGGATTAAATAAAAAATAATTGGTTAATTTTAGGGTTAAGGTTAGGGTTAAGGTTAGGGTTAAGGTTAGGGTTAAGGTTAGGGTTAAGGTTAGGGTTAAGGTTAGGGTTAAGGTTAGGGTTAAGGTTAGGGTTAAGGTTAGGGTTAAGGTTAGGGTTAAGGTTAGGGTTAAGGTTAGGGTTAAGGTTAGGGTTAAGGTTAGGGTTAAGGTTAGGGTTAAGGTTAGGGTTAAGGTTAGGGTTAAGGTTAGGGTTAAGGTTAGGGTTAAGGTTAGGGTTAAGGTTAGGGTTAAGGTTAGGGTTAAGGTTAGGGTTAAGGTTAGGGTTAAGGTTAGGGTTAAGGTTAGGGTTAAGGTTAGGGTTAAGGTTAGGGTTAAGGTTAGGGTTAAGGTTAGGGTTAAGGTTAGGGTTAAGGTTAGGGTTAAGGTTAGGGTTAAGGTTAGGGTTAAGGTTAGGGTTAAGGTTAGGGTTAAGGTTAGGGTTAAGGTTAGGGTTAGGTTAGGGTTAGGTTAGGGTTAAGGTTAGGGTTAAGGTTAGGGTTAAGGTTAGGTTAAGGTTAGGGTTAAGGTTAGGGTTAGGTTAGGGTTAAGGTTAGGGTTAAGGTTAGGGTTAGGTTAGGGTTAAGGTTAGGGTTAAGGTTAGGGTTAAGGTTAGGGTTAGGTTAGGGTTAAGGTTAGGGTTAGGTTAGGGTTAAGGTTAGGGTTAAGGTTAGGGTTAAGGTTAGGGTTAAGGTTAGGGTTAAGGTTAGGGTTAAGGGTTAGGGTTAAGGTTAGGGTTAAGGTTAGGGTTAAGGTTAGGGTTAAGGTTAGGGTTAAGGTTAGGGTTAGGTTAGGGTTAAGGTTAGGGTTAAGGTTAGGGTTAAGGTTAGGGTTAAGGTTAGGGTTAGGTTAGGGTTAAGGTTAGGGTTAAGGTTAGGGTTAAGGTTAGGGTTAAGGTTAGGGTTAAGGTTAGGGTTAAGGTTAGGGTTAAGGTTAGGGTTAAGGTTAGGGTTAAGGTTAGGGTTAAGGTTAGGGTTAAGGTTAGGGTTAAGGTTAGGGTTAAGGTTAGGGTTAAGGTTAGGGTTAAGGTTAGGGTTAAGGTTAGGGTTAAGGTTAGGGTTAGGTTAGGGTTAAGGTTAGGGTTAAGGTTAGGGTTAAGGTTAGGGTTAAGGTTAGGGTTAGGGTTAGGGTTAGGGTTAGGGTTAGGGTTAGGTTAGGGTTAAGGTTAGGGTTAGGTTAGGGTTAAGGTTAGGGTTAAGGTTATGGTTAAGGTTAGGGTTAAGGTTAGGGTTAAGGTTAGGGTTAGGTTAGGGTTAAGGTTAGGGTTATGTTAAGGTTAGGGTTAAGGTTAGGGTTAAGGTTAGGGTTAAGGTTAGGGTTTAGGTTAGGGTTAGGTTAGGGTTAAGGTTAAGGCTGGGTTAAGGTTAGGGTTAAGGTTAGGGTTAGGGTTAAGGTTAGGGTTAGGTTAGGGTTTAGGTTAGGGTTAAGGTTAGGGTTAAGGTTAAGGCTGGGTTAAGGTTAGGGTTAAGGTTAGGGTTAGGGTTAAGGTTAGGGTTTAGGTTAGGGTTAAGGTTAGGGTTAAGGTTAAGGCTGGGTTAAGGTTAGGGTTAAGGTTAGGGTTAGGGTTAAGGTTAGGGTTAGGGTTAAGGTTAGGGTTAAGGTTAGGGTTAAGATTCCACTCTCTGTTGTTACTGGTACTGCTGGGAGTCTGGCTAGACCCGGATACTGTGAGACATTGAGAGTGAAAAGGAGAGATAGAAAGAAAGTTAAAATGAGAATTAGAAAGAAAAGGAGATCATTCTTTTTTTTTGGGGGGGGGGTGTTATAAAAAAAGCATTACAGAAAATGAGAAAGAATAAATTTTAAAAAAACCGTAAAAAACAAGTTTTTGACTATAAATCCTTTATATACGAGACATAAATAAAAGAATGTTTATGATAATACGCAGCGCACGACAATCCAAAAATCCTACATTTTAGTTATGTCTCGTAAAACATGTTAAATATAATGCTCACCTATCGGGAATATATTTTAAACAATTATCGTCCATATAACATGCACCGAATCGCGCAACAGGAAAATATTATAAAGGCCGTTCAATATAATACGCACCGCGACACTCTATCTCAAAAATCTAACATGATACATAGAGATAAATAAAATAATCTAAAAATTCAATAATTTAATTACAGTACATGCGATAGATCTGAAATATAGAAACATCGTTTTTACCATCGGCACTAGTCTGTCTGCAAAATTTCAGCTCCCTAGCTTACGAGGAAGTGGGTTAAAAATCGATCCAAAGTTTTTTCGACAAACAAGCAAGCAAGCAAGGGCTCAAACAGACACCACGAGTTAAATTAAAGGATTTAAAAATAATAGAAAGACATAAAGAGGGAGAGAGAGAATTTGATTCCATATATTTCTCCTTAAATTATATCTTAATGACAATGGATATCAACTACGAACTTCTACCGTTGTGTTTTTGCAAACGTAAAAAAAAATGGCAATATCAAATACCATGAGTCATTTTACCAGGAATGAATATCCACTCCGGATAATGGGTATACATCATGCATTTATGTCAACATGTGATATTGACTACACAAACTCACTCTTTTTTATTGCGACGATCTCCGTTGGTTTAATGTCATACGTTCATACATTAAAAATGAGGCCAAGCCCTACAGCGGACAATCGCATTAAGTGGACAACCTGAATGAGTGGACAATTTAATTAGGTGACCACACGTTTGCATGCCCCGTGGGTAGATAAGCAAATGTCGTGACCAAATACAAAGCCATTCGGAGCACCTAATTTTTTTCACTGGGATACCTACGCTATCACATGATTCGTCTCGACAGGTATAGAGCCGATAGGACAGTGGTTCTTAAACTTGTTGGAGGTACTGAACCCCATCAGTTTCATACGCCCATTCACCAACATTTTCTTAATGGTGGCCAAGCGGGGCGTGTCATCACGAATCAAATGAGTCGGGTGTGTGTCTAGACCTCCGCCGAACCCTTGAGACTGACTCACCGAACTTCTAGGGTTCCACCGAATCCAGGTTAAGAACCACTGCTATAGAAGCTAATTTTATTTTTACCTATTTCATTATTATTTAGATCACACACACACGCACACACACACACACACACACACATATATATATATATATATATATATATATATATATATATATATATTAGCATTAGGGCTGTTATCGATTAATTTAAATTTAATCGTTAACTTTTGAAAAATTATCGATTAATTAATCGATAATTTCGATTAAAACCAAAAATAGAAATTTATGACGTCATTAAACTGAACATTTCTCACGGACATTGAAAATTAAGAATATTTTGAACTAAATTTTATGACAATGTGTTGATACTTGAGCGGATGTTTGTGCTGAAGGTGGTACGTCAGCGATGTATTTGATCCTTTAAAACAGAATTGTTTATGGCAGTGAACACAGTAAACTTTTTCACCATCTTTGACTTTGCCATCCGCAGTTATCTTAAAAACAAAATTTTTGCTCAACTTTCTAGTTATATGTTTAAATTTAACTGCGCTGTGGCTGACAGCCATTTTTTAGTTGACGTCTGCCGGTCCAACATAAAGTAATAAAAAAATTATAATATTACGCGGGAGAAGTTTGTACGTAAAAATATATATAAATTATTATTAATTATTTATGAATAAATTTTTAAAAAAATATTATAAATATTTTTAAAAATTTTAATCGAATTTTTATCGATTAAAATAATTTTAATTGATACAAAAATTTAACGATTAATCGAGAAATTAACCGTTAATTTCCGCAGCCCTAATATATATATATATATATTGTGCAAATTAAAGATGCGCTGTAAAAAAAATATTATATGACGTCATTGTTTTAGCTCATATTTTAATTTTGGAAAGGGAACAATGCATGATGGGTTAATTATGAAATATAAAAAAAAGGGGGGCGCCGTAGGCGCCTTCCTACAAACCCTATTATAAAATACTTTGTGTACATTTCAGAATGTTTAATATTTCGTATTTATCAAACAAGGACAAGTTAGTTGGGCTTTTGAAAAAGGTGGACGCCGTAGGCGCCCTAAAAAAATTGCATTTTTTTCAAAATAAATAGATTTCAGCTGAAAACTTCCGTCATTTTTGTCGGGTAATACACTAGTCAATGTACATAATTCCCGTTGTCTGTTTGTATTAAGATTTGTATGTGGCGATGCGAACTTTTTAATGCTGTTAGGTGGTGCTGCAATCAACATAATAAAATTACTGCACCAAAAATAACACTTTTCGAACGTTCCGCATAAAATTTTTCAATATATTAATAAATGAATCAAATAAAATAAATAAAAGTTCTGTATTACATTATTTATTATTCTGATGTGTATTTTTTCAAAATTTATAGATTTTAGCTTAAATGTATTCATTTTGAAAACTTCCGTCATTTGACGGGTTACACTATTATATATAATATATGAGTGTATGTATGTTTATAAATATATATTATACAATTGACAACAGGTGGTTGTGTGCACAAAATAGAAACAGAAAAAAAAGGCTTATATGAATAAAATTTTAATTAAGAGGCATAAGAGTAAACAAAAATCTTTAATACGATTTATATCATCGCTTGGAAATAAGAAACAAACAAACCTGGCACAAATGGCGTCACTAGGGGGGGCGGGCAGCCCGGGTGACACCAACCCTAGTGACGCCTCTGCCTGACACCAATCTGTTAAATTATAATAACCATTGAATTTAAATAAGAGAGACAATCCACATTAATATTTTAACTTTTTAGAATGTTGAGTTATAAAACTTTAATATTTTCTCAGAGGATAACGTATTCTACACCCTTTATTAAAATTCTATTTGATCGTGGTAATGAGAACACTTATTTCTGCTTCTAATTATTCTCACTTTATTCCTCCATTTTTTCTATCATAATCATCATCATCAGTCCCGTGACCGTTGCGGTCGTTGGGGGGAGCGCTATGGACACATCAACAGATAACGATCTCCACATATGCCTATTTTGAGCGGCGGCCAATAATTCATGTAATTTCATCCCTGTCCATTCCTTTATGTTGTCCAGCCAGCATTTCCGTTGTCGTCCTCTTCGCCTACTCTTCTTTTTTTCTATAGCGTTTTTGTTACAAAAAACAGATCGAAATATCGATGTTATTTAGAGGAATATCCTTAATAATTAACTTTTGCGCACTTATTACACACAGAGCTTTGAGTATTTCCTATTCAACCAACACTAGAATATGAAAATAAAACGCCCGTATGTTTTGTGCTCGTCATTTTAAACCGGAAACTCTTCAGCGTCTGTGTGTGTTTACATGTTTTGGTTGTTACGTTTTCGTTTTCCCCGTGTTTGTTGTTGATAATAAGACTGGCCTTTCGCGATAGGATCGCAAATCGAACTTCAACAGATATCATTCGGCTTAGATAGCCTTGGAGATATTGCCAAGAACCATTTGGGGAACAGTGGCTAGAACTCTTCAGTTGAGTATACTGAGTACTGAGCTAAGTGTTGGAGCAGGGATCCTATTATTAATTATATCAGACGGGCATAGTCGAGACTTGAAAAGAACTTACTCTTGTGAAATAATGTATATTTACAAATAATTCGTCTAAGATGTTCCGTTTCTGATTGCATAAGAACGATAACGTTTTTTTTACACCAAGTGAAACACGAGAAAGTTGAAACATACAGACAGCACTGAAAATAATGGTGAGTATTAACATAGGTATGTACATTTATGAGCATAAAGAACAGATAATAGGGATGGCAACTTTGGAAAGTTTACTTATAAAACTCATGCATTAAAAAATTATACACAAAAGATATCGTATTGTTTTTCCTTTTTGAGCATTAAAAAATATATAATTAAAGACTCGTGATTGTTTTTTTAAACAAATACTCAAGAACACGCGAAAACAAGTAATAAAAACTCGAGTGTGTATTTAAACGCAATATCCTACAAATAATTTCCTACAAATAATTTCCTTTTTTTTAATTCAAAGGAAATCATTCTAGATCAGAAAAATCTATATGTTTAATCTGTTCCACTCTTTAACAAAGAAGTCCTTCTACACACAAGAATATCAATGCTCTCCTTGCTATCAACAACAAACCATCACTATAGCATATTTTTCCCTCACCCTTCATCACACCAAGAATGTGTCAATATAATGCGCACCGCACGACAATCTAACATAAGCATTCACAAAGCTGGAAAACCCCATTAACTATCATTCTAGATTGCATTAAAAGTAATTGCAAATCAATAATGCTGTACGAATACACAATTGCTATCTACAAATTTCTACTCAAATTACGGGAGTTGAAGGAAACAGACATTTTTCAAAAATTCTTCTCCAACATTGCTCTAAATATTATTAGCTATCGTTTGGCGTTTGTTTCAACCCGATAGATGTTACGGTTGGCGAGAAATTTACAAAATACTGTTATTCTTTTCGTTTTTTAATTTAATTTTCCAGGAAATCCAGTAAACCTTTTCGGTATTTTTTTTTGTCCCGTGCACATCATCCTTAGCATATTTGCAAAAGACGCGAACCCTCTATCTGGTAAGTTCAGGAGGAGTTCCTGTTCAAAGCTCGAACAGACAGGCCGGACATTTCAAATATATAAACGCAATTTTTCCCAAGGGAAATTGCGTAAAACATCCACAATTCCACCTTTCCAATACCCTTCTCTCAGTGTTTCGAGCCCTTAGATGTCGCCAGCAAAGTTCCCTCTAACTCTAAGGTTTGTTGCTCCATATGCAAAATAACATACTCGTGTGCAAAGTTGCATGACTTCACTTTGTTCCAAAACTTGATACCCCACAAACAATATATCTATCTATATATATATATATTTCACCAAAGCGAGTATGTGCAAATGACGAATGGCCCTCGCTAGGGTCGACCAATGTCTCGAAACCAACAATGGTTATTGCGTTCACTAGCGTTGTTCCTTCACAGCATTACATGAGATTCGTAGTGTAGTGGTTATCACGTTCGCCTTACACGGGGAAGGTCCTGGGTTCAAGCCCCAAGCGAAAACATTTGTTTATTTTAATTTTTTTTAAATATGTGTTTGTGCCCGTCCTTTTTCCCCCTTTATTGCGAACATTGCTGACCCTCGCTAGGGTCGCCGGCCAATCACAGTTTATAGTTGGCAAGGTAGGGTGGTGAAGAGTGGTGGGCAGGTAGATAACCGCTGTGCGAATGTCTCGAGACCAATAATGCGTTAGTGGTCCCCCCCCCCAAACCGACGTACACTCGCGTTGTTTTGATTTCTTCGTGCTGTAGTTTGCGTCTGTTCTTTCCCCACTTTTGTTTGCACTATCCATGAGCAAGTCTGCGGCGTATGCTACGCCACGGGGCGTATCTAGTGATATTATATTAACATTATCCTTTTTCAAAATGTGCTGCTTGGTAATTCTAAATTGGGTGTTGAGATATCTGCGCAGCCTTGCGCAGGGCTAGTGGGAACATTGGTCGCCACTCCTATAGGCTTTATGTCCTGGGTGTTAGTGAGGGTCATCCTTAACTCGGGGGTTCTGTCTAGGGCTCATTATGTCAGAAACTTCCCCAGAATGATGTAGAGCTTGAAAATATTAACAAGATTTAAGAACATAATTAACTTGGGGTCGTTTTAACATTATAAAATGTAGTTCCATTTTTAATTTATTTTAATTTTTTTTTGTAAATTTTAAATTTCTTCTGCATGTCATAATTTTTTTTAGTGTAACTATATATTCCGAGACATCCATTTTGTTTGGTCAGCACAATTAGATTTAGTGAAAATAATAATCTCTCACGGGTATTACAGGTGGAATATTTGCTGATATAAAATAATAACCCCAAATGCTTGATCCGAATCTGAACAAAGCATTTGAACAAAGCATCTGAACAAAGCTACTTCATGTCCATCGTCTCAGCACAAAATCCTAGCTTTGTGATTATACACGTTACTATACCAGTGTGAAAACATTTCATTATGATCTCATCAGTCCTAAAAATAAACAAACACAAAATAATGATAATCACTACCAGTAAACAAAATACGTCAATTTTAAAAAAAGCATACTCTGTGTTTCCTAAGACACGAACTAAAACTTTTGGCGAAAGGTCATTCTCTTTTTGTGCAGCCAAACAATGGAATTCTCTACCATTACACATCCGGAGTATTTCATCTACCAAGTCCTTCAAGACTGCACTTAAGACGCAACTTTTCAAAATTTATTTTCAAAATCAAAGAAACGACATTTCTTTTTAACGATTAACGTAGCTTATGTGTAACGTACTGTCATTTATGTGGTTATTATGATGAGAATGTTTATTTAATTATTATATGTATGTTATTATCTCCATGTAAAGCGCTGTTAGCCCAACTCCTTCCTGGGATACAGCGCTATAAAAATTATCAATTTATTATTATTATTTCACATTGAAAACAAACATAACAGTAAATTCCAGTTCAAAATAGATTTTTTTATTCCTCAAAAAGAAAGAAGTAAAGATAGATATCAAGGAAGATGACCCAGTTGACGATCATAAATTGAAAGGGGAGCAAAAAGAACGAACAAATGTAGGTATCTGTTTCACTTATTTTTACCATTTACTGCATTAGAAACAACCAATGTATGTACCTATTATATGTGTTGTACCTTGAATTAATTTTGTTATCTGTTATATGTGTCTGTACCATTCATTAATTTTGTTCTCTGTTATATGTGTGCTGTACCATCATTAATTTTGTATCTGTTATATGTGTGCTGTACCATTCATTAATTTTGTTATCTGTTATATGTGTGCTGTACCATTCATTAATTTTGTTCTCTGTTATATGTGTGCTGTACCATTCATTAATTTTGCTTGTTATTTGCTGTACATCATTAATTTTGTTTCTGTTATATGTGCTGTACCATTCATTAATTTTGTTATCTGTTATATGTGTGCTGTACCATTCATTAATTTTGTTATCTGTTATATTTGTGCTGTACCATTTACATCTAGGTGTCTAATATAAGGTGCTTAAAAAAATTACAATATACGCCTTTAGAAGTTTTGTAAGAATGAGTGGATTATCCAGCTATTTTATAGCTTAACACTTCTACCTCTAACAGAAGTGTCCACTTGCACTCTTCTAGTCTCACCCTGCCTTTCTATCCAACATTCCCACGCACACATCGCCAGTTGCGTGCACATCCTCTTTAATCGGTTGCACCGCTCACTCCCGCACCACAGCACCTTCACTCACTCCAGCATCACAGCACCTTCACTCACTCCCGCACCACAGCACCTTCACTCACTCCCGATCCAGCTCCCCATTGCCCCCATCGACGATATTCTTATACCTTTATTGTTTTTGACCGTCTCCCTGTTTAGAACTATTTGTCATTAAAAAATAAGATATGATACAACATAGCTCTTATTTTATTACAAATGAAGCATGAACAAAGAGAACACAATACAAAAATAGTTATTGTAACTGTTCTGTACCATTTTTAATTTTAAAATAAACATCGCCGCCAGACCAGCTTTCTACACATGTTGCCTTGCCCGAGAAAGTAAATGTTTTTTTTTAACAACCTCAGTGTCTTTTAGAAGTCAGTCCGCATTTCAAGATAAGCTCTATTTTAAAAAAATGTTTTTTTACTATCTGGTCGCTGAAAGCGAAAACAAGGAACGACCCAAAATTCATTTTCCTCTGCCAAAAGAAACTGCACAGGTTACTTTGACACGATTGCTCTGACAAGGTTTGGGTTTCTCTTGGAAGTACATGAATTGAAATTAATTCTTTGTTTTTCTACCATTTCTTCTCATATGCAGAAGTCAATAAAGCCGATGAAACTCTTCGATCTGTCTCCCATCGATCATCAAAATGTGCCGCATGACCGCCCCGTCCGTGGGTTTCGAACCTTTTTCTTCACCGTCCCGGATCGACACGGCAACCTGCCTGGAAGAAGCCGGAAAGATGAACCGAAGCCGAAGGTAAGACAGCCGTCTTGGAAACTGGACTCGGGGTCGTTTCAAAAGATGTTTCAGACTCCGGGTCCACCACAAATTCATTTATTTCTGCCCTAAAATAATTGCAGTTTTTGTTTTTTTTGTTGTTGTTTTTTTAAAGGCGTTTTCTCCTGTCTGTGTTTGAGTGTTTGGAGTAAGTTAAAACAAATTCCTTAAACTGTCATCGAGATTATAGTTTTTATGGGGGTAATGTTCTTGAAATCTGTCGGTCTAATCCCAGCTAAGTTGAAATATCTCTAATGTTGGCTAAAATGATATAAATAAAGGATAGATGTATGCAAGAAGAAAAAAAAATTTTCAGAGAAATTCGAAAATGGGTTGATGTATATTTTGATCAAGCTAAAAGTGCAGCACGTGATTTCTAATGTTTAGTGGGTCACTCGCGTGTAAAGTAGACATTCTATAACATGTCATCGATTTCGCGGTACTTTTGTGGGGGGGGGGCATCTATGTAATGATGTAGACTATAGGGTGTGACAGGGCATCTAATGAGGGCAATGATAGGTGTGGGCATCTATTTTGAGGGCAGCTATGATGAGGGAATTTATATGCGAGGGGATCTAGATTCGAGATATGCTACGTTAGGGTATCTATATGAGGGAATCTATGTGAGGGAATCTATATGAAAGCTTTTATGTCAAATGATTCATGCAAGGTAATCGAAGAGGCGGCGACGTTATAAAGGAATCCAAACTGGCGCAACAACATAGGGCAGAGATGGGCAAATTGCGGATTTCGGTCTACAAGCGGGCCCACCACGTGGTTCTGTGCGGCAATCGGAAGCCTAGAGTTGATTTGAAAGAACAATAAGTTTACGGTCAAGGGATTTTTGTACTTACACTGAGGCAATTTAAAAACATAATGTTTTTGTTTAGCTTGTTGTCATTAGACATTTCATAATAATAATAATAGCGCACCGCTGCGGCCCCAGTCCCAACACGTGTTCACACCTGAGAAATAAGGGCGTTAGTATGAGTCAATCTTTGTGATTGCAAACTCTAATTGGCGAATGTACGACAATATCAGAGGATCTGACAACCAATTTCGTTGGTCCGTGTGCAAAGTAAAAATAAAATAAATAAATCTTGTGCAAAGTTGCCCAGTGTCCATTTTCGGTGAAATATATTACAAAATGTGCTGCGCGGTAACTCTAAACTGCTGCGCGGCGTCGTTCAGATATATGCGCGGCCACACAGCTTAATTGGGGGCATTGCTGTTCATCTTGGTCATTCCCAGAAAACTTCCATTAAAGTTCTTTGATCCCCACACCTGCTGCTAATGCTAATGGGGGGACAATATTTCGTCTCTTCTCGGCCAGCCCCTATCGATTTATTTTTACGACGTGTGTAAAGGCACCGGACGTCCTGTGATTTGGGAAGACAAGTCTGGAAACGGGACCGCGCGGCAGTTGAATCCGTTCAGGCCGATAGCACGACGGGCCGGCCACTCACTCCCACTGCGAGACGACTTGTGATTGGGGGGAGGGGGGCTGCATGTCAACTGGTATCGATAGGCGACTAGAGGATAATGAAAACTGTTGAGAGAGAAGACGGCAATGGACAGAAATACATCGACATGTGCTACCTATTTTTATTATTATTATTTATTATTATTTTTTTTTGGTTTAAAACGTGGGATCTGGGCGAAGAAGTGATTTGGGCCGACAGATCGAAGCTCGCTGAGAAAGGGCCGTCAGGTGAGAGAAGGAAAAGGTGAAAGTAGTGCGTCGTACAGAGATCGAACGGACATTGTAAGTGAAACCATTAAGGTGTTGTTAATGCAGTTTGTGTTTAATCTCATCTCGTCACATGTTCTCTGGAGTGTGATACATTGTTTAGTGATCAATACCTGGAGTGCTTATCTCTTCCGGTCTAATGTTCTTGGCTGGTGATAAGTTATTTAGTGTTCAATACTTTGTGTGTTATTGGTTTTTATGGAATTTTTTTTGTAAGTGTTTTTCTCATCTGGTCGAATGTTCTTGGTACGTGATAGGTTATTTAGTGACTAACACTATGAGTGCATACCGGCATGTGTGAAGTCGTTTAAAATTGTAGATTCTTTCTTAACTAATGTAATCTAAACGACAACTGTTCGACTTTGTATTCGGTTTCAGTCGGTTAACAAACATATCATTTTTAAAAAAATGTGATTCCTTTTTAAAATACTAAGCTATGTCGACAAAAAACAATGGAAAAACAAATTCTAGAAAGAACATGCAAATTAATAGGACACACGCTCTGGAAAGACAACCAAAATAAAGGAAGACTAGCACTAGAATTGAACCCACAGGGTCAATGGTGAAAAGACAGACACAAGAAGACATGGAAACGTAGTGTGTTGGATGAGGCAGAAAGAGAAGAAAAGAGCTGGGAATACTGGCTAGATGCCGTGCAATGATGAAGGCTGTGACTGAGGACATATGTTCCATAATGACCTTATAGGAAAGTTGATAGTGAACATTCGTCCTAGCGTAGGTCAACAAATCATGTTATTGCTAACATTGTGTCCTAGTGTAGGTCAACAAATCATGTTATTGCTAACATTGTGTCCTAGCGTAGGTCAACAAATTATGTTATTGCTAACATTGTGTCCTAGTGTAGGTCAACAAATCATGTTATTGCTAACATTGTGTCCTAGTGTAGGTCAACAAATCATGTTATTGCTAACATTGTGTCCTATTGTAGGTCAACAAATCATGTTATTGCTAACATTGTGTCCTAGTGTAGGTCAACAAATCATGTTATTGCTAACATTGTGTCCTAGCGTAGGTCAACAAAACATGTTATTGCTAACATTGTTTTCTTGTGTAGACTAACAATAGTTTCACATAGTTTTCTTGTTGATAGGTTAACAAATAGTTAAATTCCTAAAAAATCATTGCCTTGTCTAGGAAAACGATAATTACAATTGTAGCATTTTTACCGGTGTAGGGTTAACTGATAAGTTTATTCCTAACATTGTGTACTAGTGAATTTAATAAATAGTTTAACTCCTAACTTTACTCTCTTTTGTAAAAAAAAGTATCTATGAGATTAAATGTGTTATATTGTTAGATTGTTAATTGTTAGAGTGCTAGAGAGTTAGAGTGTTTCCATTCCATTCCGAAATGAAAAACTTTTTTACCAAAAAGGGGGGGGGGTGGCTCCAGGTTTAACATTTGTAAGGATAAATTATGAATCCTTCTCTGGAAATAAGATTTCCTTACAGTTTTTTTACGCCGCATTTTTTCGACAAGAGCTCAAACAGACACCACAAGTTAATATACAGGATTTAAAAATAACACAGAATCACCATAATTTGAGGGACGTGTTGTCCTGTGTTCATGAAATTGATAGACAGTCAAATAATGAGATGTTGTGCCGTTGTGCGTGATTCGGTGTCAGAGCTGCCACTGCCTGTCTTCAACGCCCCTCAGAGAATAACGGGTGCATTAGCACATTCACCGCGTGCAATTGTCTGCTTTCAAAAAAATTATGGGCCTCAGTTGTGACAAGTGAGTTTTTTTTTCAGTTCAGTACTTGATGTATGTACTGAATAAAGTATTGATTCTTATACCGAGGCTTCTGACTGGATTTTTTTAAAAATAGAAAGCTTCCTGGCTCGGTGACATGAAATTTTTCTTATCTTATCTTATCTTATCTTATCTTATCTTATCAGACGCTCCTTCTATACAGAAGATTATTGCGTCCTACGCTTATCTATGGTTTTGTTTTTAGTCCTGCATTCTTATTAGAGATTTAAATGTTGATAAAGTGTTGGCTTTCCTGGTTTCTCCAGGCAACCCATGCCACGCCCGAATTACGGACGGGAAGAACGAACATTTGTATGTGTGTATTTCAATAAATATATGGTATTTAACTCAGCTCCTGGAATAGCTCTACTGGTACTTCAACTCACAGATATAAAGTGTCATTTTTGTCTTTAAAGTTTTTTGTAAGTTAACTGTAAATTTATGACTTTATTCGCAGTAAAATAGTTAATTATCTTAAAGGTTAAGAACTCCGATGGAATTTTTTGTTATCATCTACTGCTTGAAGTTCATCTGCTATTGCGTTATTGACTCATTATTCCGCGGAAAATGCATTGTAATTTTATGTCAATGTTTAGGTAATGGTAAATGAAATTATGTAAATGTTTAGGTAATGGTAAATTAAATGTTTCTCCAAACAGACTAGTCCTTAGAAATCACGTGCGACCTTTCTCCACTTT
This sequence comes from Ampullaceana balthica, assembly GCA_944989445.1. Lineage (NCBI taxonomy): Eukaryota > Metazoa > Mollusca > Gastropoda > Lymnaeidae > Ampullaceana > Ampullaceana balthica. Next base: position 284,207 of record CALYLW010000847.1, read on the forward strand.
ATGTGCATCCATAATTGTATTTTAAAATTTTTCTTGGGTAAAGGCATGAAGTAAATCGTCAGAAAGTGTAAAAGTATATTTGTATCAATGTAAATACTAAACCGCCTTAAAGAATGTACAAAGCCTTTTTGTTGTGATGTGTGTGTTTCATTTGTTCAATTCCGGATATTAAAATCACCACTTACTGAGCACTCACATTTTATTTTTTAAATGATGACACGAATGTGGACAAATAAGATCAGCGGAAAATCAGTAATTTATTTGTACAACATGCGTAATCAAATACATTGTATACATGCGTGACCTTCCAATATTAAAAAAATGCACCTGATGTGCTTTCATCCTGACAAGACCGTAAACACCTTGTAAGCCACCCCAGTGACGAAAATCGCAATCAATTTTCATCTTTCGATGTCTGTTTCAATAGTGTCGTACTCCAGCGGCTATTTGCGTAACGCTCACGATTTCATCTCATCTAGAGGGAGTGTCCACTCCTTCACTCTTGACCCCCGCGTCCTGGCCCTAAGACCACGAAAGCCCCGCCCCACCTTCTCCCACTTACGTCGTTGCCCCAACAAACACACGCCGTCGGGCAGCAGATGGTCGGACCATTAAAAACCTCCAAACAACAGCGGTCCCACAATCCCACATTAAATCGCCCCCACAAAGCAGCCGTCATAACGCGGTCGGACAAACGTGTTCCAATCGAAGCCAAAGAATCAATACACTGGTCATTCTCGGTCCGCGCAATCGATCGCCTTCGATTTGTGATCACCATTGTGGTCCAGATATTTGGGCACGGGACAAAAGTGCTATTGTTATTACGTCATTGACGCAGTCTGCTTAATGCCGAGACGAGATGTCGAGTAATGAACGAGGCAGTGGTGAGGGTGTGGAATAATTTGTACAGACGTACATATCATGAATCGTGACAGACTTCTGTGTTCTTGACCGTTTCAAACTTTTTCAGAACTATTCTAGACAGTTAAAATTCATATCAAATATGAATTAATTGATTTTTTTCTGATTTATTTATTTCATTGTCATCATTTATAGTCAACATTAGAGGATTGAATTTCTATAAATATTTATAGCTGTGTGGTGGTGGTTCAACTAAATTTAGTTCAGATATGGTACATAGGTGAAAGTTTGAGGCGTATCAAAGAGCTTTCCGTAAATTCTACCTATACTTTATCTTCTAAAACTTTGTAAATAACTGGGGCTAAGGAACATATTTTCAAGTGCCCTAAATATATTTGCCTAGCTGCTCTCCTATCCTTCCTTGTGTAAGAATAGATGAATATGAACGCATATTCTTTCTTTCT